>JBBPTB010000983.1:0-12043 GCA_038093875.1 Boletus tylopilopsis
CCCGCGATGATGACGTTGGACGCGTCGTATCCCTTGCCAAGGACGTAGTCGTAGGCGGCGACGAGGTCCTGCAATGCCGCTGGGAAGACGTTCTCCGGTACCGTGGCGAGACGGTAGCTCGGTGAGATGAGCACGCATCGAGCAGAGGCCTCGCCCGCGTGGGAGGCGATGCCTCGGAGGAGCTGGATGTAGAACTGGACCATGGGTGGGTGAGTGGGGTGGCCGGCGACGTTGCCCCCACCATGAATAAAAAAGATGACGCGGGTGTTGGCGCGTACCACGCCAGATTCGGAGTCGGGCTCGGGGAGGAGGGAATAGAAGTAGATGGGAACCCGCTCTGGCGTTTTGAGCAGCGTGCCGTCGAGGAGAGGGTGTGGCTGGGGAGAGGGAGGGGCGATCTCAACGCTGACGGTCACGTCCGCCGGGATGATGTCGGGGTCTGGGCGTCGCGCACGGTCGTCTACGGACTCAGCGGTGCTTGGCGGCGGTTGTGAAAATGCACTTCTGTGCAGGGCACGCGCCTCTATCACTGCATTGCGTTGTTGGTCGGTCAGAGGCGCGTTGGGAGACATGCTGAGAGATGCTGGTGCACCTGTACTTCTCTGGATGCTCGTTCAGGTTTATATACAAGGGTCTCTAGGTAGGGAAGGAAAGTAGTTGCCGAAGCTCGGGATGTAGGCATGACTCATTCGCACACGAACATGAATCACATAGTATCCTGTGCTTGATGGGATCATTCCGCTTATACAGGTGATGAAGCAAGCAAGCAACCTTGCGACGTATTGAATGTGACTGAGATTGCGCCGCCTACGAAAGCTCGGATGATCAATGGTTGTCTCTCTTGACCCATCGATCAGCTAGTCAGACGTGCTACTAGCCACCGGCAAGATCCACGTCCTAGGCTACGACTCCGTAAAGGCGACGAGACTCTGAAATGGCGCAAACCCGGTTGCCAATGTAGGCCGTTGAGGGCGCGCTGGTACTGGCCAACGGGAGGATATCATGACCTCAAGAATGTGGGGTCGGCGAACATACGCTGGCGCAAGGCGTGCGTAATTTGATTTAGAGTCAGCTGAGAGAGACTTGGATTCGATTTTTTGGACACGTTTGGACTCATACCAGGAGGCCCACAGGGCAACATTTGTTGTACGAGTCTTTTAAGGCTGCACCTCAGGTTCCTTTCCTCCTCCTCTTGACATGTCGCCCATGTGTAATATGAGATCACATTGTCCGTGCCTTATAAATTTTCACGTCCTCTCTGGGTCTTGGAGTAATGTCAACTCAGCATCCAGAAGATAAGACCAAGAAGTTGGTTGATGCCGACATACCTATCTTGGGCGTCCACTGCAACGGCGCCTAACCGTTGTACTACCCGCATCCCCGAGCTGACGCGGCCAAAGATGGTATGCTTGTTATCGAGGTAAGGTGTTGGGGCGAGGCTGATGAAGAATTGGGACCCTTGTTGGAGGTCAGTCGTACTCGAACCGACAGGGAAAAGGGACAGGGTAAAGACGCGCTAGCAATCGATCGTATCACGTACCGTTGGTGTTAGGTCCCGAGTTGGCCATAGCGAGAATGCCTGCGCCAGTGAATCGGAGTTCGGGATGGATTTCGTCTTCGCTGAGAGGTAGAACGGACGTGGATTGGCAAGCCTGGCCGGAATGAAGTACGGAAAGATGACGCACAATCGTTGCCCGTATATGCTCGTCCCACCGCGACCCGTTCCTGTTGGGTCACCGCCCTGGATCATAAAATCCTAGATCCAAGGGAAAAAAAAGTGCGCGTTTGAGCGTGTCAGAACAACAGAACCGAACGCGCCATGGACGTACGGCGATGATGCGGTGGAATATCACACCGTTGTAGTAGCCTCTCTTGGCGAGTTCTGCAAAGTTTTTACAGGTCTGCGGGACTCGGGATGAAGGTCAGAATCGTGTGGTTCAACAGCGCTGGCCAGGCTTACCTTGGGCGCGTGATCCCAGTAGAGCTCGAGCTGGATG
Source organism: Boletus tylopilopsis (assembly GCA_038093875.1). Lineage (NCBI taxonomy): Eukaryota > Fungi > Basidiomycota > Agaricomycetes > Boletales > Boletaceae > Boletus > Boletus tylopilopsis. The sequence goes on from JBBPTB010000983.1 coordinate 1,998, forward strand.
TCGCCCATGTTCGTCTCAAGTACGACAGAGTCCATGTTGGTCGGCGTTTGCGAGCAAGACGATAAGTTGTCGAGGTTGGTTGGTGTGCTGCCACTGTGCAGGTGTTCACTTGTTCGAGCGTGAGAGACCGAGTTCTTCCACGCTCTCACTGTACCCTCATTGCCCAAGAAAGATCCAAAACCATTTCCTCTCGCTTTCTTCACTCGCCGACACCGGATTTTGCATAAATTAGCTTGTTGCGGTGGCATTCACCAGTGATTCACTAGCACATTTTGACAGGTTGGCCGAATTTTCCAAACCCCATGCAGAAAATGATGTCCTGTGACAATTTGGGCGATACCCAGCTTCCATCGCGAGTTGGACCATGGCTCGTTTGTGTAAATACTAGACTATCCCACCTTGTTGGATATATGCTTCACTTCAACAGGGACTGGATTTAAGCATCGGGCAAGGAACGTTCCTGTGGTATGATACTGAAGACGAGTGACTCGTGTTGTGAAAATTCACAAACATGAATCTCTCGTCTCCCGTGTCGTACATAGGCTCTTGGTGTGGTAGAGCGCAGAACAACTACGAAAAGCCTTGCTAAGAGGTGCGTCTGTTCCCGATGTCTCGCCCGTGCTAAGGTTGTTGTACTCGCATTGGCGCCGCAATGCAGCAGTTCTAAAGAGTTTTCAACCTCCCCTATACACGGTCTCCTTCGCTCTGATCGCTCTGGTCCTACGAGCTGATTTTGACCAAGCAAAACAGGATCACCCATTAACGAGGACTATCCCCAAGTTTCTTCCGCTCTGCCATCATACATGAAACGCTTGGTTCGTGGTCTTTGAGGATCGTCTTTCCTTGATTCGTTTCTGACGTGGCACAGACTTGTTTCTGTGATAGGCGGAGATCGATATTGTACACTCGATCTACATGTCATCTGGTCGAGACCGACGTCCATGTTTGCAATGTTTTCATGGATTACGGGAACGGGTGTTCTCGAAACGAAGGATTCTGATGCGAGCAAATGCCAATCAAAGCCATCTTGCTTTCTGCTACGAGGGCCTAAATGTGATCGATGGTCATCCAGACCAAGTCCTACCTTCGTAAGGGAAGTCAGTGACGCATATAGCCCAGTCTATTATCCCATCACTCCATCATTCATAATACACACAGCATATACCATACCCATCGCCTTACGTCGCAAACGATTCAAGCATGGATGCCTGCTTTTGCTTTCATCTGAGTGCGCAGGGACAAATGACTACCTCACTCCCGCTGGCCTTCCAAGCAAGGGTCGCAGGCCCTGCCACATATACACTGACGACATGTTCCCGCTGCAGGAGGCTTGGTTCTCAGGAGACGGGCCAATCAGTGCGAGCTCTTCTCAGACGCATCAGTATTATGCATCACATATTGAGTATGCTGTAAGAGTATGCTTGTCATGTCAATGGGGTGCCGCGGGTGGCAGTTACTAGCCAAAGTCCTTGTGGGATGGTTGGTATGGTCGCGTGACTGCGACATATAAAAGGGGGACGACGAACCGAATCCCATCCTTTTTCGCCCCACATTACCTGCATCGACCCGCCAGTCGTTTTCCCATTCCCACTCCCAACTTCCTCTTGTTTACCTCGCCCTGGACCCTCTGCTTATTCTCGTACTTTTCGAGCTCTGCTTCGATGTGGATGTTGGGCTGTGTCCGAGACCCTCCTGCTCTTGCAGGTCAGGTTTGTGTCTGAATACGATCGTGCCGCTGCTTGACCTTCGGGGGGGTCCTGCCCGTTGACGGCCAGGCGTGTCGACCAGACAACTGGAGGTAAACGTCTCGCCGGGACTCGGAAGCCGAATCTCGTCATCCAGACATGGATGGTGCGTCTATTTCTGTTTTCTGTGGTTAGTGGTGATCAGAGAGCCTGAGATGTCCTTCACAGATGTTTCCGGAACCGGGAAGACGCTATCACTCTGGGTCTGCATCCACGTTCTCCAACTGGCACATGATCTGATTTCGAGTCTCCTCAGCTTTGCTTACCCCCCTTTCCGGAATCGTGGTGCTGGTGACCACATGTTCCTTTGTAATCAGGTGAGCTCGTTTGAATCCTTATCAGAGTCAATATTCGATGTGACGTGTCCCTCAAGCCTGGGACAGCCGTCTGCTTAGTACAAGCTGCCTGTTGACTGGGCCAAACAGGGCGTTGACTCTTGTGAAACAGTCCCCCAGTGCGTGCGGCTTTTTATAGATGGCCATTGAATTGAAAATTTATTGCTGATGCTGCACTCATAACACTGTTGACTACAGAGGTAGAGTTGACCAAGTGGCCACGATCGACATGGCGCGGCCCCTTGGGTGTCGAGTTTCGGTTGGTCATGAACCAGTTGGAGCGAGGCACGAGGGGACACGGAATGTGGATCGTGGTTAGTTGGTGTTGCGTCACAAGGCTTTGCGTCTGTCTGTCATTATTGCAACTTGACTTATTATAAGACGACGTACGGATTGATCATGTATTGGTTTCCGATTAAGATGGTACGACGCAGAATCCAGATTGCATCAAGTGCAGATGTCTGGCGACTCGGACAACTCGCATCAAATGTCTACATCCATCACCACGCTCATGTCGGAAACCACCCCAAAGTGAACAATGTCTGCTTCTGTTTCCCCTTGTCCTTCTTCCCTCTTCCCTGTCTCTGTCTGTTCCTGCATCTTCCCCAGCGTAGGCGACTCGATACCGCCTTCGCTGCCACTGCCGTTCGTCTTTCAGGCAATCCTCGTCCCATCCCTCAATACATGCTGCTCTTGGGCGGCTTCGGCGTCGGGAGCTCGAGAAAGGCAGCTGCAGACAAGGTCAGTGGACACTCTTGACCCCTTTCTTGGGCGATATCGTCGTGGGATTGTCAGGGGTGGGAAAGAGGATGGCAGGCAAGACGTTGGAACTATATACCGCTCGCGCCCGAACTGAGACGTCCAGGGCGTGGTTGGCGAAAGGACGGGCCGGCAAGGTGCAGAAACTGGTCGACGTTTCGATCTGTGCAATAGCTCTTCTGTCCGGAGTTGTGATGTGACGAAGACGTAGGTCCAAAGAGTTGGGCACGCCAGAGCAACATTGCGCCAATGACGGCAAATATACGAGATGTTGACCCAACAAGGTACGTGTGAATGGTTGGTACAATCCTGGTGGAGATAACGACAGTACTTGGCACATTGTATAAATATGTCCTGGAGGATCTCGACTGGAAGCGAAGGCATAAGAGAATGGGAATTCTCTGGAGTATCGGATTGGACTTGCTCGACTAGGGCTAATGTTTTCGACTCCATGTCGTACGTAGGCAATGGCAATGGTGTGCTAGTAAGCAGAAACAAGAACACGGGCCCGGGATTAGCATTGGTCTCTGGATGCAGGTCGCTGGAAATGTACTTATTCGAGACGAGGTGACTCCAGCGCGTGGTACTTACCTCCGAGTTCACCGTGACTGGCTGGTATTGACTCCCAAAGCCACACGTCCTTACTCCACTCGGGCTGTTTTCGGCTTAAATTATTTCGTGGGTCCCTCCAAACTCGGCTTCGATGTGGATGTTTGGCTAATCCGCGAGCTCGAGGAGAATACATACCCTTTCAGAAGACTTATGCGCTGCCGCTGCAAAGATACGACTCGACTCGTAGCCGCTTGTTCTGGACTCTGCGTGCGAAGTCTCGTGGATGGTATGTCTATTTTTGTTTTCTTTGTGTGGTTGGTTATTCAGTGAGCGTTCGCTAATCATGGTCGTAGCCAAATAGCCCACCGGCAGCCGATCCCAGTCGATGGCTACAACGCGTTCTTGACAGAGAGGTGACACCAAACAGCAAGACGGTCCTGCCGGTGCGACGCCATGGCTGGCTAGAATTTTGGTAAGACGACATATTGGTTCCGATCAAAATGGTACACAAACAGCAAGGAGGACCAATTCAGTTGGCCGTCCAGCTGGACCAATCTACGTGTGTCGGGTGTAGTACCACACTGTCCGAGTATCTAGCGATTGCTGGAGATCCACTTGCCCTCCGACATTTATTTACTATTATTTTCCTTACTTCCTTTTACGCGTATACTCGACGCGTTCTGAAGCTCGTTCAAATCTTTCCTCCAGTCTCGTACCACTCGACTGGAGGTAAGCTATTACCTTACTCTTCCTATCCATATGTACTCACCTAGCCTAGTATTTACTCTCTGTCTAGCCTCGGGTTCCAACAGCAACAAGCCACATAAACGTCTAGATTATACGACACTATCCGGGCCGTCCTCATCATATCCACACTCACGTCGGAAACGATTCCAATGTGAACAACATCTGTTTCTCTTCACCCCTTGCCCTTCTTGAATCTTCTCCTTGCCGTCCCGAGCCTTCGCATGTTCCTGCATCGTTGCGTGTTCCCTTCCTCGGGACCACAGGCGAGTTTGCCGTGAAACCCCACTAGTCACACCAACGCGATCGCGGCCTGACCACAAACCTCCGCCGCCTCTTCCCATTCCATCAACACATTTTCTCCCCTGCGTCCTACCCGACAAATGCGCTCGCGTTCATCGGGTTCCCCATCTTCATCTTCAACTATCCCTCGGATATTGCACGGAGCATGTACGTGGCAAGGGCCACCGCGAACACGACTCTGCTCGCCCAACGTGAGGAGTTGTTGGACACGCGCGTGTCCTAGCTGAGTAAAAGGTTCCGTTGAGATTGTCAACATTGCAAAATTTTAATCTTGTTGCTGTGTCGTGCGAGCAACAGGCTGAAACGTGTACGTTCTGCATATGACGCGGTTATGACACAGAAACTGGTTTTTAGCACGTTCATGGGAAGCTGGGAAGTAATCCCGAGGATATTTCTAGATAGATTCCTTTCGCCGCACGTTGAAACACTGATGATCACCAGCACTAGGGAGTCAAAACGGAAATCAGCCAACATTTCTCTCAAGGTCACCCCATATGGTATCGGTACCTGCGCCAGCCTCGACTCGGCGCAGCTCAACACCTCTGTATAGGTTGGCCGTTTCGGCATCCTAGACACGTAGTGACCCCGTCAATTGGATGTTTGAATCAGCAGGGATTACAACATCCTCTCTGGTTTCAAACGTTTCATTGCTCCCATGTGCTACCGTCAGATTGAACTATCCATTCAGCGCCGCGGCGCCGCAGTGGGGATTACAAGAATTATAAATATGGCAGTATAATGCAGCCTGGTCGAGCAAGTAGTCTGCCCCGGAACACGTTTCAGATGGCGCTAATCTGCTCCGTCCTTTTCGTCCTCCAAGTGCTCGCTTTCATATCCATTGTGCCCACTTGCAGGTCAGAGGGCGTACCTATAGTCACGCTAGACTATGGCACATTCCAGGGATTGAATTCTGCCGGGGATACTGAATCGTTCCTTGGAATTCCTTTTGCACAACCACCGTAAGTTCTCAGGACAATCGCACGTTTCCACGTCTAATCGTATCATAGAGTGGGGCAACTTCGCTTCAACAATCCGGTCCCCCCGCAACCATTCTCTGGCGTTCAGAACGCGACCTGGTTTGGCAATTCTTGCACTCAGCTACTCACACAGGCAACTTTCTATAATAACTCTGCAATCAAAGGTGTACTCCCATACATTGAAGAACTGTTACCTACTACTTTGGTAGCAAATGATACAGAGGACTGTAAGTTGCATATCTCATGGACGGTATGGCGTTCACTCATACACAAGACTTCTAGGTTTGTATCTCAACGTCGTGAAACCAACGGGCGTCCCTCCTGGAGCTGATCTTCCTGTTGTCGTCGTGAGTTGACCGTCCGGTTTTCGGGACAACCTCATCTCACCCCGAGTATAGTGGATATACGGCGGTACTTTCCTAAACTCTTGATTGATCTGAAACTCATTCAGGGAATAGGTGGCTTTGCGGCTGGAGATGCGTCAGGGTATAATGGTACCCAGGTCGTCTCACGTTCAATGAATTTGAAGACGCCTGTCATCTTTGTCTCCTTCAACTACCGATTGAATGGTATGTTGTCACCCTATCAAATTAAAATCTAACAAGTCGCTGACGAGTCAATGGAATAGCATTTGGATTCCTTGGCGGCAAAGAAGTACAAGCAGCAGGACTCGGGAATTTCGGGCTTTATGATCGTACGCAACCGTCTACTACCCACTATATAGTGTATTGAACGGCCATTCAGAACGTTTGGCCCTTCAATGGGTCCAAAAATATATTTACCTGTTTGGGGGAAACTCGCAGCAGGTGATTATGTGAGTGAAGCACGCTGAATGCTTTCGAGTCGAGCCGAATTTTTTTTTCTAGATGGGGGGAGAGCGCCGGTGGAATGTCTGCAATGCTACAAATGGTTGCCTTTGATGGTCAGTCAGAAGGACTTTTCCAAGGAGCAGTCATGGTATAGTTCATCACACGTCCAACTCATTTGTGTTGACGAATACCCAGGATTCTGGTTTTGTAATCCCGAATTCCGACATCGCCTCTCCTCGCGCTCAAGGCAGTTATGACTATCTCCTGGCGCAAACTAACTGCACTACGGCTAGCGACACGTTGGGCTGTCTTCGTCAAGCGCCGTACGAATCGATCCACAACGCTGTTGTGCAGGCGCCTTCCATATTTTCTTATCAAGTAAATATTTCATGGGGACCGGTGGTTGACGGGGTCTTCTTGAAGCAATCGACTAGACAGTCGGTGAAACAAGGTAAATATATGCGGGTAAGCTTATGTGACCTGACTCCGAGATCGTGATGTCTGAACACTTGGTAGGTGCCCGCTATCCTGGGAGACGTTGACGATGAGGGAACGTGAGTTGCCTCATAGAGACGTTGTGATATATATTTAATTGTATTACCTCCTCAGCCTTTTCTCACTCGCTAGCCTGAATGTGACGTGAGCATGATCCTTCCAGTCCTCTGGGTATTCGCTGCTAATGCCACAACAGCACGAACGAGGAGTTCATTACGTACCTCCGGTCCAAGTAAGCTATGTTGCTGTGCATTGGGTAGTGTTACTCATCCAATCTGATAGCTTCCTTGTTGGTGCTCCTGAGGAAAATATCCAGGAAGTTGCCATGGTCTACCCGGAGGATCCCACTTTAGTATTTACCGAGTGTCGCTTTCACTACAGTGTGATGTTAACTTTTTTTTCTAACAGGGATCTCCATACAACGTTGGGACAAATGACACACTAACGTGCGTGACCACGTCGTGGCCCGTCTACTGACCCTTCATTGACGTTTACCAGACCAGAGTATAAACGAATTGCTTCACTCCAGGGCGATTTCACCTTCCAGGCTCCACGGCGTTATACACTGCGCCATCTATCTCGCACACAAAATGTTTGGAGCTATCGTAAGTTCTAGTCCATCCATTGATAAGTACCAGCCGAGTGATTATTTATAATACAGTCTGGAAGAGAAACAAAGCTATTCCAACCCTAGGGTCGTTCCACGGAACCGACCTTCAGGCGTTTTTTGACATCACCGGGAAGTCCGACTGGGTCGGCACTGATGCCATCAGTGGGTGATTTGTCTGTCCACACGGTCATCTGCCTGACGTGCCTGCATTTAAAGTTAACTTTGCGAACAACCTCGATCCCAACGTCCCTACATTTGGTTATCCGTTTGGAGCGGTTCCGTCCCTGTTGGCGAACGTCTGCTGGCCGCAATACGAGCACCATAGCCCTCTGCTTTTGACGTTTGAGGACCCCGCTGTGTTGACGTTGACGAACGACACGTTCAGGGCTAAACAGTTCAAGGTTTTAGACGAGGTGCAGGAGTTGATGGGGTTATAAGGTGATTGAGGACGATACACACAGTCATGTTCCTTCATGGACAATCAAGTTAGAGACTTCTAGGGACACGGCTGGACGTGTAGGTCGATCCGACGCTCGGGGGACTGGTGCAGAAGCCGAGCCAAGCGACCTCATATCGCAGCAGATCTGCTCAGACTCCCATTGCGCTGGCATATGTACATCCACGGTATCTGGAAGAGAACTATATATTCAAGTGCGTGCGAGTCCCCATGATGATGCCACCGGACGTTGTTGTCAGCCGAACAACTTTGAAGTCGATGACACGATTCAAACCCGATGATTTTATATAGCACATCGACAAAACAAACTTGCACGATCACATTCACGTATGCAACAATCGTGCTACGCGAGATCCGCCCCCGTCCTTGCGACGACTTTACGTGAAAGCATACATGGTTTGCTCACTTACACCTTCGGTCAGCTTCTGGCATCGCTGAGATTAGGATCAACAGGTGCAATCACGATCCGCATTGCATCTCAGTGAGCGACGAACGACAGCAGAAGGGGGTAGGGAAAGTGTGAATTCTTATCGTCTACGACGGTCCACACACTTTACATCTGCTTGTCCGAGTCAATGCCAATGGTAGACGTTGTGAGTGACAAGAGACGAATGAGGATCTCATGTACTCACGTGTACGTGTCTACCCCGGATGCCAGTGTCGTGAGTACAATGAGAACTTGTCATCCATCTTTGTTTAGGACGCGACACAGGCAAACGTATGCAAAAGTGCACATGACCGGTATGTCAGCGGCGCGCATCTTCCATTCTGATCCCCTATCTCTATTTGATCTGCCTCATGTCTTCAGCGGGCCGCCTCTCACATCGGCCGAGGATACCGCGCCTCGTGGTTACCACTGATCTCATCCGCTGACGGTTACTTGGGAATGTCCCGAAGGTACAATGAGCAGCTGCACGCGAGGACCCCCAGGGCCCTAGTTGATGGTTTCAGGTTCGTCCTGCGAGAGAGGCTGTCAATTTCACATGGTCCTTTGCAATTCGCGGCGCACGTATCTGTTTATTTCGTACAAATCTGTGTACAACACCACAACATTATCAGTCGAACGATGGATGAATGACACAGGACTTTTTCCCTAGCAACTCTTTATCCCTCGCATTCCCTCGCGGGATCCCCTAATCGTCCAAATTGGTCCTGCAAACGCTGAGATCCAGAATCGTTGCTGTCCACATAAAATTCGCTCGACGCGGCGCGATAACCTCTCAAACTGAGCGCCATGCGCGGATAAATCATGAACGGAACCGAGTTGATGTAAAATACAGTGAGTATGTCATAAAGTGCCTGCCCAGACGTCAGAATCACTTTGCGTAGTTTGTGTCGCACTCACTGGGGACGACCGGAAGAACGTCCCCACAGGGAGGACTTCGTAAGCAAAGTTCCTAAACATGGACATGAGCGTTTGGTTCTGTTCATCGTGGGGAGGGACTTTTGCACACAGGAAAAAGTAAAGCAAGTTATACTTTAATAGAAGCATCATATATTCACTCATCTTGTGTTGACCTATGGCCTTCCGTGTGTCGATGGCGTCCACGATGAAGCGATAGATGGCGAGAGCGACTAAGAGTATATCAAATAGGCCCCTCGGGATTCCATCGTAAGCCGACGGGATTTCACTATGGGAATACATGGCTTGGCAGGCGGTTCCACTCTCAAGATTGAATGGCATAACTAACAAGACTCACTACAAAGTCACATTGAGTGCAAAACACATACCGGTGAGGGGATTACGAGCGCCGTACCAAATACCATTGAAGGCAATACTATTGACGGTGACTATGAAGTAGAGAAAGAATAAGGTTAGCTTCACTCTCTTCGGTTCTCTGAACATAGCCGAGACGCGGAGAATCATGATCACTAGCAGCGATGTGTCGTAAAAATGCTCAACTCGTCGGTAGCCAAGAGTTGCGCACCATCCGATAGTATGGTGTAGATCACCTTTGTCCAAGTGAGAACTCGGAGCATTACTATACCTATGGAGAAAAAATTAGTCAACATGCATTATCATATCATCATGCAATCACACATCTGATAGTTCCGCAGAAGGGGAATTCATGTGAGTCGCTGTTGCAGTCGCTGTTCAGAATCATGCTCACCCCTAGATATTGTTGGACCGCATCTTTCCATACCGACATTCCTTATCTCTTATCTTCCTCTGCTTCGCTTCCCCTTATCTTGCTTCTCATTTATTTTGTTCAGCTCGTCACCACGATACCTACCTTGACATGCACTTCGACTTCTCTTG
>JBBPTB010000984.1:0-12029 GCA_038093875.1 Boletus tylopilopsis
CGGATACCAAACTGGATCCTCCAGTTACCATGACCCTAATGCTATGGACGTTGATACTATGAACAACTACGTCCGACTCTCCCCTGCTGAGCAAGCTCGTCTCATAAAAGAGGGCAAATGCTTCATATGCAAGAAGCCAGGATGCTCTTCTAGGAACCACCGGGGTAATAGGGAATGAACCAGAGGAAGGTCGTACCCCCGCTATGATGGTAAGCGCCCACAGGAACAGACTCGGACTGCCAAGGATAAACCTGTGGAAACAAAGGAGGAGAAGAACGAGGCGATTAGGATGGTGGAACAACTGGTCGCCAAAGGACATGGAGTGAAGGAGATGACCGAGGCTTTGCGGGAAATCTACATCAAAGATCAACCGCCGAAATACCTGAATGACGCAGGAAGCTCTTCAGAACAGGTGAACCAGGTCTGGACCGTCCCCCAAAGGAGGGGTAGGATCTCGGAAGAAAGAGTGAAGGAGCGGCTCAGAAATTTTTAGAACAGCATTGAGGACCGACTACTCGAATGCCTAGAACGAACCCTGTTGTAGATTCTTTAGAGGAAAAGTCAATTTTAATCCCTCTACAAGTTTCTGCAATGGGGGGAGTTCATGTCAGACAAACCACCGCCCTCATCGACTGCAGAGCCACCTCCTGCTTCATGGACGAAAGCTTTGCCCACTGCAATCACTTCCCTTGCTTCTGACTCGACAAACCGCGTGAGGCTTACAACGTGGACGGAACATTAAACCAGTCTGGAACCATCCACCATCGAACCCAAGTCACCATCTACATCAAGGGAGTCCCTCGCAACCAGGACTTCTTCATCGTACGATGTGGCAAACAAAACATGATTCTCGGAATGTCATGGCTGGCTGAGGTCAACCCACTCATCAACTGGACTCACAGAACCGTGGAGATTGAAGGAGATGCCAACCTCCCCTCCTGACGAGAACCAATCCATCAGTGCTACCTCCTCCACGCAATGGGTCTTGACATGGACAATCGTATTGAGCAACGTCTCTACAAACGGAAAGGCATTGGGGATTACCTCCCAAAGACAGAGTGGATATGACAGACTACCCTCTCCACTCAGATTGCCCAGGGAACTGCTAAGGTCAAGGTGAAACTCCCAAAGGAATACGAACACTATAAGAAGGTATTTGAGGAACCTTCTAATGAGTTGCCACCACCCCGAAAGTTCGACCACAAAATTGAACTTAATAAAGACTTCCTGCCAAAACGAGGAAAAGCTTACCAGCTAAACCCGGAAGAGCAGGAAGCCTGCAAGAAGTTCATCAATGAACATCTCACCTCAGGAAAGATCGAGCCATCCAAATCCCCTCAAGCATCCCTGTTCTTCTTCATCCAGAAGAAGGATGGAAAGCTGCAACCCTGCCAGGACTACCAATACTTAAACTCCCACACTGTGAAAAATGCCTACCCCCTTCCGCTGATTGACAATCTTATTGGGCAGCTCAAGGACTTGCAATTATTCACCAAGATGGATGTCCGGTGGGGATATAACAATATCCAAATCAACCTGGTGGATAAGTGGAAGGCTGCATTCATTACCCCATATGGGCTTTATCAGCCCACTGTCATGTTTTTCGGAATGTGCAACTCCCCAGCCATGTTCCAGGCTATATGAACGGCACATTTGGTGATATGATCACTGAAGGATGGTTAGTGATCTACATGGACAATCTCCTAATCCATTCAAAGGACAACCCAGCGCTACACGAGGAGCGCACTAAACAGGTACTACAATGGATGGAGGAACAAAGGCTGTTCCTCAAACTCGAAAAGTGCACCTTCGCCGCCAAGGAGGTGGAGTACTTAGAAATGGTAGTAGGGAAAGGAAAGGTACAGATGGACGATGCCAAGGTCAATGCTATCCGAGACTGGAACACACCCAACTCGGTAACAGCAGTACAATCCTTCCTCAGATTCTGCAACTTCTACCAGAAGTTCATCCCTGGATTCTCAGATATAGTGCAACCACTGAATGACCTCACCCAGAAGGCCAACGTCTGGAGCTGGACCAATGCTCACCAAAAGGCCTTCGAACACCTGTGAGACACCTTCCTCACCCACCTGGTTTTGACCATGCTGGACGTAAGGAAACCATTCACAATCATGACGGACGCCTCCCTAGTAGCAACCGGGGGAGTATTAATGCAAAAGGATGGCAACGGGGATCTCCACCCATGCACCTACTTATCCAAGACCCTTTCCAAAGCCGAAAGGAACTATGACATCTACAATTGGGAGCTGCTGGTGGTGATCCACGCCCTAGAAGAGTGGTGTCACTACCTTACCGGAACTGAACATCCAGTCATGGTCCTTACAGACCACAAAAACCTCACCTATTTCCGCCAGCCTCAGAACCTCTCCCGACGACACACCAGGTGGCAACTCTTCCTCCAAGAGTACCACCTTGAATTCCAACATTGCCCTGGATCACAGATGGGTCCGGCGGACACATTGTCCTGACCTGATGGCATAGACACGTCGTCGGACAACACGAACCAGGTCCTACTTCCTGTTATGATCATTCATTTTCTTTCCTTGTTCGTCCCTTTCTTTATCTCTTATCTCTTGATCTTATCTTTCACAGTCACGTGACACATGACGTCACATAGACTCACCATGACTCATTCCGAGTCACGTGCATCACACATCACAATGACTCATCCTCGGTACCGTATGACTCCATGCCACGTCACTCTGACTCACCTCGTACTCATTACACGTCATTGTGACTCATCCCGTTTCCTTTCACGGACACTTACTATACATAGTAGTTGGTCCGTGCACAGTAGCTTGTAGTATATAAAGGTCAATACATGTACCAAGGGACCTTAGTCTTGTCCTCTTGGTTTTCTCCCTACAACCAACGTCTACCGACTCCGAATCCCCTTCGTCTCAAAGTCTAAAGCCTGTGAGTATCGACCTAGGACAGCCTTCACTGGCTGATGCAATCATTATTTGGTTGTTGGTCGCTTCACTTCCCAACCAGCTCTTTATTGCTTATATTGATACTGAGCTGCGATCCAAACTCCTCGCCTCGACTCTGTCCGATCCACTCATGCTGCAGCGTCTTAAATTCCTCAGCATGGTGAAGAGATGAGAAGTCCCCTGGGATGTTGGTCCCTTAGGGTCCTACCTCAAGATCAGATAAGTGAAGGGGAAATGTGTTTGTCCCTAAAGGGATTCTGGAGTGAGTTGGGAAGTTGGAGGAAGCATTGGGAGTGACCCTGATGGTTCCTGAGTATCCAGTAGGTGTTCTGGGTATAGTATGAGAGTGGGACAAGTTCCCTAGTGGTTCGGGACGTGAAGGATGCATGCAGGATGTGGCAAAGAGTGACCCGAGGGTATTACGAACCCTAGGGAAGTGATACAATGACGATATGAACCCTAGGGAAGTGATACAATGACAATACGATAACGAGGCTCGCAACGATAGCGAGAGATGACAATAACGATAGGGGACGACTTAGAGAACGATGATCACAACTGTGGTCAATGCTGACGGAGCAAAAGACATGTTTTTCAAACATAGGTACAAAGTTTTATAGTCCCAGGTATTTCCTGAGACTGCATAGCAACAAGTGTAATACTTGAAACATACAAGGGAAAAGAGTGTTGACGAAGGTCGACACATACAAAATGAAGGATCAGATACCTTGATGACGAAGGAACAGACTCACAAATGACAACCCGTACCTTCAGGACTTCGATGGACAAGGACCGATGCTTGGGGACACGACCCGCAGGATTCAGGAGCAATGGGATGACGACAGGATGATGGGAGCGAAGTGGGTAGCACGGGAACTCAATAGGGTTGAAGGGAAAGTGATGGGGACATGTGGACTGACCAAGAATGAGGCTATACAAACATAAGGAACATATGTTCCTTACATCCACGGGGGACTTAGACACTGACTGTCCTCAGTCAGTCATGTGATCGTGTGAAGTTGACTCTGTGCGACATGACTCAGTGAGCTCCAGCGGGGTTTCAATCGACCACAAAGCGCGTCCCTTGCGTATTTCCTCTCTCTCTCTCCTATACATCTCTCCTCTCCCTCTCATCACACCTCTTCACATGACCATGTTGGTTCAACTCGGAAGGTTACTCACATGCACTGCCCCAGATCCCGACACCACCAAGAAAACCGTGGCCCGCCTCAACTTCGAAGAGGCCGTCCAAACTGTTCGGGTGCACCTCAAGTGCATGCCTGATGACAGGGAGATTCTGGAGGAGGAGCAGGACAAATGGATGACAAGTTGGGGGTTACTCATGGTGTGTGGCATGTTCTTGCATGCATCCTGTTACTAATGTTTGATTAGGATGTAGTTGACGTGAAAGCCACCGCCCTGAGCAACCTCAGGCTCGTTGTCGTGTTCGACAAGACAACCAAGCAAGCGATGAAGGACAGTGAGATGGCGTGTGCAACGTGGGCTGAACGATGCAAGGCAGCGAAGGAGGCTGAGGAGGCGGCTGCCCGAGCGAACAAGAAGGAGCCAACGCCAGAACCGGCCGTCGAGAAGGAAGTCAAAGAATTCCCGCTGCCACCATCAGAACCAACCACGACACCAGCGGCAGAGGAAACGGCGGAGAGGACAACAATGAACGACGAGGTGGCACCAACACTGTCTGAGACAGGGTCAGGGGGAACGAAGTGATCCATCGAGGTCCTTCTCCCCGCCCCTCGTAAGGTATGTGGCCCAGCTCTATGGGTAACGAGCGACTAATGTGGATGACAGCGTGTGCAAGTAGAAGGGCGTGAAGGTGCGATCGAGCGGAATGACAAGGACGGTGGCGACAATGAGGACGACGAGGATGAGCAGCTGTGGTCCGGCGAGCAGTGGAACGAGCCCGGGTGCGCGAGGTGTGTCAAGCGGGAAAGACGCTGCGCGGGCAAGCTGGGGAAGGGGTGTCAAGTGTGCATGGTGTCATACAGTCGATGCTCCATGTCCACGAGCAAGAAGGCAGTGGGCGAAGGAAAAGTGAAGGCCCCAGGTGAGTACAACGTGGGTGAAAGTCGGTCGGGCTAACCCATTGCACAGCGAAGGTGCCCCAAATGAAGGCAACATCGTCCCACCAGACGATACGCGACGTGATTGAGGTCTCCAAGGATGAAGACGAAGAACCCGCCCTGCGGAAGAACAAGGGTAAGGTGCGGGAAGTCAGGATGCTGAGGGATAGTCTCAGGGGCTTGGCCTCTGAGGCTGTCCAGATGATGGCGTCATTGGAGGCATGCGGGCTTGTGTTGAGGGTGAAGCAGAAGGAGGTCGAGGCAGAGTTGGAAGGGTGGTACAGTGAGGTGGAGAAGATGGGGTGGCAGCTTCGGCAGCTCCACAACAAGTTGTAGGTAGAGTTCGTCGAATCTGTAAATAGAAAACTCGTAATGTACAAGATGATCTGCGGTCCCAACATGAGTGAAGCGAGTGATCCATATGAGTCCCAAATGTCCCAAGTCGATGTCCAAAGTCCTCAGGTGTGAAGGTATGAGTGTCTGGGCAAAGATAAAATTTGTATATGTGTATGAGAGGGGGGATAAAGAGGGAAATAATTATAAGGGATTTGGGTCGTGAGTACCCGACTCGACTTGTCTTCTTTGAACAGCTTTTGCAACTATACTTTCTCAGGATTCCAATATAGCATCAGTTGTATTCAGGAATGCAGCTCTGGTGGCTGGGTCAGCATCCTTTTTACACTGGGACGAAGGGTCAAATATTTGGGTAACGGGTGTGCATCTCTACACACATTAGAAGAGCAGAAGGGTTATTAGGGGTGGCTTAGAGATGATGGGTGTGAAAGTGTAATTTGGCTTCGAAGAGAAAAGGTGAAGGTCTCTTTTACTATTATAGGGTGACCTTGTTAGATGTTTGGGCTTTTTGGGTGTGTGTGAGAAGTACACCGGTCGAATCCCAGGATGGAACAGAGGTCGCTGGATAATTGCCAGGGTAAAACAGAGATCACCGGTCAAATCCCGGGATAAAGAAAATGTATCATAAATGATGGTATTTTGTTGTAGCACTAGTCAAGAACGACCAGGTTGGGGTCTTCGTCGTCAGGCTCATCAACATCTTCTTCTACCAAGTTGTCTAAGTCTTCTTCATCTAATCCCGTCAGGGTGGTGATCGGGGTGGTGGTCTTCTCCTGTGGGTTATATGGGATAACCCTAAATGCTGCGTAGTGAAGTTTCAAAATCACACCATCCAACTCGGCCAGCAAATAGGATCCTCCAGGTGTACGACAAACAACGACCATTGGACCTAGATATCTTGGCTTTGTTTTCCGGTTGAGCTCTTTCTTGACCCGCATGTTGCACACAAGAACTAGACTTCTGGGTTTGAAGTCATAGTCTTTGATTTGATTCTTGAACTCGGCGACGAACTGCTTGATTCGAGAATGCGTTCCCGACTTGTCCTGAGGTCTTCATGATGCTTTTGGAGCTGTTGGGCTCACCAGGCAATAAGCCCAGTGGCCGAAAGTGGGTCTATATCTGGCAGGGGAAGAAGGAAAGTAGCTTTGACTATATCAAACAGGAAAAGAGGCTCGATGCCATGAACCATATAGTACAGGGATAAACCTGCGGGTTTTAGTATAGTTACCTGTTCAGCCCAGAAAACCGAATGAGCTGTGCGTGGCCAGTGAGATTCCTCCCCCCAGGTACTTTTCATGATGGCCTCCTGGACATCATAGTGTCGTCATTCGACAATACCATTAGCCTGAGAGTTGTAGGGGGAGATCCTGATATTGCGAACATGATATCGGGCGGCAAGAAAATCTAAAGCTTGGATAAAAGCGGGACTGTTGTCAGTAACAATTTCGGAAATAGCACCCCATCAACATAGGATGTCTTTGTAAATGAAATTGGTGAGCGCATGTGCATTCTCAGAACGCAACATTTGCCACTCAGGATATGCCATAAGTGCACATCATGCTTGTACAATGAAGCGATAACCACCTGCGTGGGGCATTACCATGGTATCAATGTGAACCTTGTGAAAAAGCCTGCCCACCATCGGGATGGTCAGGGGAATGTGAAACTTTTGGGTCTGACGGTGTTACGCTTACTGCGAGCACATGCCAAAGCAGAATAAACGCGGGTCAAGGAGAGGTCAGATCAATAGTGAGCCGGAGGCAAACCTTGTGCACTGCGAGCTAGAGGCCCAGCAGAGTGCACGTCCTGTACACAAGTTAGGCTGATGACCAGCTAAGGTGTGACCTACGATGAGCTCGACCTGAGAGGGTGAGCGAGGGGAGCGTGGAATGCTAGCGAGGTCAAGGGAGACGAAGCCTTGACATCCGAGCACCAGTACACCAGTAAACCAGGTAGATTGCAAGGGCACACTTAAGTGCAGGGTGTTTGCAGTATACAATGGCGTAGAACTAGCTTAGGGTCCACTAGCTAGTACTCTGGTCTCTATATACCATCCAGAATGGTGCACAGACCATCTGAGCAAAGGGTGTCCTCCTATTGAGGAACAAAGGCCTTCCCACATCAGAAAGGGGGCAAAGGGCGATACCTGACTGGCAAGTCGGCCATCAGGACTAACAGGATCCTGCTGTCAAGGAAGAGCAGAAGGTGGTCATGAAGACCAGTGGGATCAGAATAGAAGACTAGGTGAAACGTAAACCTAGTCTGACATAATGCCTACGATGGGAAGACTCATCCATCAGGCGTGTGCAGCTGAACGGAGGGTCAAGAATGGTGCTCCACAGCAAGGGGAAATGCTAAGGTACAGAGATCCGCTGTCTGGGTAACGAGGGTCAGCGAGTGTGGTGACAATGGATCGGGAAATGTATCGTGGCCGCGATGGGAACTCCCATCTGTTGGGCGATTGTGGGTTGCCTATAGCAACCGGGCGTCATCGTGAGTCATGCCCCAGATCTAGGCATTGGGGGCAGTCATGTCGCGAGGGCTAGGGTCCATGGTTACCCCTAGGGCTGAGGGTCCAAGGTTACCCCTCATGGGCGTCGCAAGGCTGAGGGAACAAGGGTTACCCCTCAGGTGTCCAGTTTAGCGTTGTAGCGGACGTGGGCCCAGTTTAACATCATGGCAGACTAAGCGTAAGGCTGAGGGAACAAGGTTACCCCTCAGGGGTCATCAAAGGACGATGGTGGGTCGGCGGTGTACTCCTAGGCGATGAGTACTGCGTGAGTGAGCATATGAGCTCCTCAGGGCGGAAGGCATCTGCTAGGCCTTCAGAATAAGGGCGTGTCCCGTCCGTCAAGGGCGAGTGTTGAAGAATAAAGGAAAAATGAACAAGGGTCTGGTGGGTTCGGTCCAGCAACCAGGGAAATCCGTAACAGACGGATTTGACATTTGTGGCAGGTGCAGATAAACCACTTGACGTCTTGAGCCATGGTAGGCCACCAGAATCATAAGAGAAGATGACTGCAGATGGAGTAGACACCTTTGTGCCCGAGGTCATCGTGGGCCTCCTTAATGAGTCCGTAGCGTTTCTCGTAGGGGACAACTAATTGATGACGACCATGGGGTTCACGTCACCATAGTTTCTCGTTGAGGTAAAAGAACTGGGTCGCAGCATTGATGAATGAATTCCATTCGGGTTCTAAGAGGTTAGCGGGACGAACACGGGTTTTGAGAAAATCAGTGATACGGTTGAGATGAAGGTCTCGCTCAAGAGATTTGTTAGGCCATGGGAGGATCAGGTGATCATGCCTGGGTGGAGTAATGATCGGGTTGTCCCACTCTGAGACAGCGAGGGACGACAAATACATCGGGCAAGGTCCCTGATGATAGGGAAGGGATCTGCTCGGGTCAGGGGAATAGAGACAAGGATGAAAATGATCGTTTAAAAGAGACACCATGAAAGAATAAGCATCGTCCAACCAGTCATTGTAATCATTGTTGTCGGGAGGGTCATTCTCCAAGCGAGGTCTGCGGGAAAGACCATCTGGTCCTTGGTGGCATTCCACGGGAATGTGAATGAGCTTGAAATGAAACAAAAGAATCCCGGCGATCCACCAGTTGATGGTAGCGTTTGGCTGGAGATTGGAGTTATTGATCATACCCTGGATGTATTTCGCGTCCATCTCCACTGTAAGGTTAGTAACACCAAAGATATGAATGTGAGTAGCCCGAAGAGCACAGAAAAGCCTGTAAAGCTCGAGTTTTGCTTGGGAATAGTGACTCTCGACTTCATTAAGACAAATAGAACCGAAATGATTAGGATAATGCTTGCCATCCTCCCCAATTTGTGAGAGAATGTACCCGACTGTGATCACTGAAGTGTCAACAGCAAGGATAACTTCCTGACCTGACTCGTAGTCGAGCCGATGAAGTGTGGGGGACTTTATGATTGCGTCCTTGAGGCACTGCATCGATTCCCGCTGAGCGTTCCCCCATTCGAAGGGAATACCCTTCTTGGTCAGATTAACCAAGGGACAGGCGATTTTTGCAAAGTCTTTAATGAAAATGCAGACTACGCTGCACGTACCAAGAAACCTGTGGACTTGGGTAAGGGTTTGGCACTTGGGCCAGTCCTGAATCTTTTGTACCTTCGATTCGTGGGGGATATGACCCTCGAAGGTGCATTTGTGACCAACAATGGTAGCCTCGGGTGTGGCAAGGACAAATTTCTTGGCAGAAACCATTATGCCGACATTTTGTAAGCGCTGTAAAATGCAGTGAACGACAACAAGATGATTGTAAATGAAACGGCGGATTCCTGGGTTCTCGGGATGGTTTCATAAGAACCATCTTCTTGTTGATACTGGGTCGTCTCGGACTTGATGGGAGAGTCATCGACAAATGGCATAGTGAAGCGGGGGATCTCAGCTTGGAGAATGAAGCACATATCCACTTGGAAAATCTGTAGGGAGTTAGTGTTATGCTTACCGCGTTGTGTCGTCTCCTGGAACGTGGAGTTGACGGAGGGCGAAGTAAAATGCAAAAGTGGAGGCGAGAACAAAGAGCAAAGCAGTGATACCAAGTATGAGGAGGCCCGTTTGATAAGGTGACAGTTTGGGAAAGCACAAACTGACACTGCCTTCCGCACTCTTGTAAGAGCCTATTGGAAAGGCGAGTGGTTCCAGTTCCACTCAGATACGGTCGAGGCAAGTTGTTACGCTTGACTCAAGCGTAGCCCAGATATGTCTAAGGTTCGAAGGTCAGAGGAGTCCTAAGAAGATTGGATGACGTGGGATCAAGGGTTCTTGACGACTGAGAAGTTCAGACGTTGTAGGGTCAAAGGTTCTAGGTGTCTGTATGGTTCAGACGTCGGAGGATCAAAGGTTCTAGAGACTTGGTCAGACGGACACAAGTATAGTTTGAGGGTTCTTAAGGAGCGTCCACTCAAATAGTAGGACGAGGACTAGAGGAGACGAGACAAGGAAGAATGTATTCTGGGAGCCCAAGCTGAAGAATCAGCGAGGAGAGTCCAGAGATTTATATACAATACAGGAAGTTCAATGACTAATGAATATGGAAGGTCATAGAACAACAAAGAAGGGTCATGTGACTTGTTGAGCCAACATGAGGTAGAAGTGAGCCATCAAAGTCGATGCTGCGCATGGAAGGTTCTGGAAGGAAATAAGTATGATGACGAAGTAGGTGATGACTAAGATGGTATAAGTCAGGGAGGGGATGAGTCATCGTATGAAAAGAAAAGATAAGTCCAAAAATAGACAAGGAGAGAGAAAATGTAACACAAGTCAAGCCTTGGTCTGGAATGAACCAAGGGAGAGTTCCGTTGAGAGGGAGAAGTAACAACACAGTGGATTGCGTAGAACTAACTTAAGGAGCTCTACTACTGCGACAAAGGGTTTGGAATCTAAATGACTACGGGGAAAACATCGGATGGGATCGGGTGTCCCATCGTGAGGAGAAAACGAGTCCGATGATAAGAAAGAAAGATATCCAGTATCCGGTAGTCCGTAACATTAGCCCCTCTCTATGGGGCGAAGTCCCACCTTTGTCCAACTCTCCTAGTCTCCCTCCTCCATGGATTCAGCAATCCCCATCATTGGTCTCGTAATCTGTGAGGTCGTAGGTGTCTTCGATCGACGGCCTCTCCCAACAGAACTCCTTGGCATGTCCCTGATGTCCGCATAGCAGACAGGTCCAGAAAGGGCAATCTTTTTGCGCATGACCGGGTGACGGTTTTTGGCAAATTGGGCAGGTATATTGGGGACAGTCGGGCCGTAGATGGTTCTTGCCGTTGCATATGAAACATCGAAGGCGGTGGTATGGATTGATGGAAGGAGACGGGGATGGCGGATCAATGACGATCGGATCGGTCTTGGTTCCGGATCCGGACTGTGAGGGGATCGGAACAGCCAGGGGGTTACCTTTGACCACTCTCTTTCCTTTGACATCCGAAGAGATAATCCTGCCAAGGACATAAGTCTTTCCCTTGACAGCTTTTCGGTTTCGGGTAGAAGGAACGGGTGTGGAAGAGGAGTGGTTGACAAGGGGGATAGTGGCGAGGAAGCAGTCCACCACTCCCCCATCAGCGAAGGGATTCTCGACAGCAGTTCTGGGGCGAACTCCCAGAGTAGGCTCTCTAGAGTCTCCCCCTCGGTCTGAGGATACTCGAGGGGGTGGCACAGGAACGGGGGTAGGGCTATGGCTGGGCGTAGTGGCTTCGGGTGCCACAAGGGGATTGTGGGTGGCGATAGTGGGAAGGGGGTTGAGCTTGTCAGAGCTTCCTTCCCAGGAATGGAAGGGATCGTCCCAGGGTGAGGAGTCATCGTCGAGATAGAATCTCTGGTATTGGTGGGGTAGGGATCGTACAAGCGGACGGAGTATGGGTCCGCAGAGGAGTGGGTTGGCCTGGTTGAGGGCCTGGATGATCCCTCCGGACAGGAGGCGCTGTGAGAGGGTTTGCTGGGCATCAGCGAGAGTGGTTCGGACGAGAACGTGAAGTGGGTTGGGCTCAATGGTATTCCCCATAGATCCCTCTTGGACTCTAAGGGCGATGTTGAGGGATTGGGCGACGGAGGCAAAGGCCACGAGGGATTGGTCAGCCATGAAGGCTGCATCGTTTCAGAGT
>JBBPTB010000985.1:0-12022 GCA_038093875.1 Boletus tylopilopsis
GGAGAGACTGTTCCTCATCGATCCAGTCAACAGATTGACCTTGTCCTCCCAATATCGCTTCTCCTCGGCCTCCTCATTCCGTTTAACAACATTGGAAGCATCATCCCAGAGGTCTTCGACCGCGGAACGAACAAACCGGGGTTTCAGAGAGCCCTCGAACTCAACACAAATCAAATCAAAAAGTATTTGGACACTTACCGTGCAAGTCCGTCTGGCGGTGAACTCGATGGGTTTGCTCTCGACTTTCAGAGAGTTGGGTGGCCACTTCGTCTGACCAGTCTCTAGTTACCCTCTGGGACTTTACTCGTCTATCGCCATCCGCGTGTCGAACTCTTTGGACACGGTTTACTCTCCCTCTGATTGGTGCTGGCCTTACTATTATAACCCTCGGGGTGTCGCTATATATTCTGCATACCGTTTACTTGGCGAAGACGCCGAACATTCTGAGGAACGCCTTACAGAGGCATTATCTGGTACATACAAAGCCGTTGTTCTTGGGTTGGCGCTCGGGAGCATGGATTATTTCTTCCTGCAAAGCTTTTTGGAAGGTGTCCATCTCCATCACTCCACCCTCTTCGGCGGCGCATGTGTCTACGTTAACCTTTATGCTTTCATGCCGACCAAATTTCCGCCGCGATCAGTTGACCTCTATCCCAATCATTCCCATCCTTCATGCACTGTGTTTCGCTTCCAATTCATTTACTATCTGGGAAGACTGCATCGCCCTTTTCCTCACCGTCACATCACTTATTCCATCTTTCTTGATTGGATTCACTGCGCCAACGCCTCGTCTTCGATATCGTATCTTGGCATGTCTGGGGTCTTTTCTGTCTGCGTCAGGCTGATGGCATTGAGCTTGGTGTATAGGGAGGAACAACATCCTTATTGCACCGTGACATTCTATGTGTCACCCTCCTCATCCGCTCCATCCGTGCTCGCCTTACTCGTCGCGCCACTTGTCGCGTTCGTCCTCTCGTTCGTCATCAGGCACACTCTGCGCATTTCGAAATCAGAAAAAGGCCTAGCAAGAATATTCTTCCCTGGATGCTTACGTCTGCTCTACTTGCAGGAACCGGCTTTTGGGTCTTGGAGTGGGTTCACTCGACGGCGTTTTTCGGGGACGACGTAAACGCCATGTTCCGCCTGATACGGAGCTAGCCCGACTATACGTCTACACAACGACAGGCACAACAGACGAAAGTGACCGTTCTTGGACTTGCCAATGCATTTGGGTCACCGTACCTTGCATTCTGGACGGTCTTTCTGAGTGTTGTCTGGCTTTGCATGCAGATTACGGGACAGGTGGTTTTGGGGCTCGTGACCATAGCTTTTCTGGCACATCTCGAAATTGTTGACAGTGTTCAGGACGTCCACGGGCTCGGTGATGCATTTGCATCTGGCAAACTAACGACGGCGTTGAACCTCGACCCAATCAACCGAGAGCTCTCATTCTCAGGAGTTGTTCCTCTTGCGCTTCTTGCAGTGCACACGTTCTACGGGACAGGCCACCAACCAACGATCCCCTCACTCCAATGGAAGGCGGGCTTCATCTTCACACCCACGGTCTCTTTTCCCATGTCGCAATTCACGGTCATCACCAATACACTCAGTCCTCATTTCATGATGGGCCTAGCATCGCCGCTCCTTGCGCTCTGGGATCTCGCCCGTTACCTCCACCACGTGGCTTGACGACCTCCTCGTTGCGCGCGGGTCTCAGTATGATGTTATATTTCACGGTGCTCTTTTCGGCGAGCGCTGTCGCTGCGACGGTGCTAAGGCGGCATCTCATGGTGTGGAAGATTTTCGCACCGAGGTATATATTTGCTGCTCTGTCTGTGCTTGCTGTCGACTTGGGCGTTGTGGTGGGCGTTGCCGTTGCCGTGGGTAGGGTGCAAGGTCGGATAGAAGGGATATTCAGGGGAATATCTTGATCGTTGTTGGCTTCGCCGTTGGCAATAGAACTTGTTCCGCAGTGAAATGTGAAACATCGGGCTTAGTTCTCCTACGACAATTGTCTCCTCGGAGCTGGAGCGGAGACGTCATTACATACGCCGGGTTGCGAGGAACTCGGTGCCTGCCACGGAGCGCCATTCTTGCCTTCCAACATCTACTTTACTGACTGCATATCGTCCTAGATCATACCCTCACCCGCAGACAACGCGACGAGGGCGGTCCTAGCCTGTCGCTCACCCCCATGATGACGACGAGCCTTCAGCTCCCCGACCTTTTGTCGTTTTGCAGTGCCTTTGAACTGCGGACCAACACCCACTGTCGAAGGGTCTCCAAGGCTTCTGAGAAGTGGTTGCTAGAATCTGGCATTGCCCTTTCTTCCATGGCGTGGAGTGCTGCCAAGCCGGGGCTATTGGCGGCGGCGTGTCATCCCACCGCAGACCCGACGCAACTTCGCTTCATCACCGATTTCCTTAGTCTGTTATTGTACCACCGCGAACAACCCACCTCCTCGAGCTCAGGTTCGCCGCCGGGGGATGTGTTTAGTAAGTTGTGAGTCGTCCATTCGAATCTAGTCGCGGATGATTTCATTAATGACGGGTCGATCGTGCCTGGCGCGCATCCTTTTTTACGATGATACTCGATCCAGTCTCTCGGACCGGTTGTCGCGCGCAGCAGCCAGATACCCCGGGTGGCACGCCCGCTTCCGTGCCGCCCAGCGCGCCCACCTCGCCGCACGGCACCGCGCTGCCACGCACACCGCCTCGGGCCTCCGAGTCCTCCCGGATCTCGAGTCGTGCATCGAGCAGCGGCGGGACGCGTCGGGGTGGCGGATGGCGCTGGGCATGGTGCAGCTCGCGGTGGACACGCCTGTGTCGGAGACGTTCTTGGGGGACGCGCTGTGCGCGCGGCTGCACGAGCACGCGTGTGACATCGCGGTGTGGTGTGAGGTGAGTGTCCTGGCACGTCTGCGTGTGTCCGTTTTGTTTTTCGAATGTGTACGGTGTCGCTGACGTGCATGTAACGAAACAAAAAAAAAAGGACATTGTCGCCTGCGCCAAGGGCGGGCATCAGGCATCCCCCGTACACGCACACGCACACGACGATGTACACCCCGATCTTGATCTCGATCTCGTGTGCGTACTGATGAAAGAACGCCACGTGCCTCTGGAATGTGCCGTCACTGCGGCGGGCACGCTCGTCAAGCAGAGCGTCGAGGCGTTCGTGGCGACCGAGGACGCGCTTCTGTCTGTCCCTGAATACGCTGGCGATCGCGAGGTGCGGCGGTACCTCCGTGGTGTACGGGACTGGGTGGCGGGGTTCGTGAATTGGCTGTACGAGACGCAGCTGTTTTTGGGCGACAAGGGGGGTGAGGTGAGAGCATTTGGATGGGTGTTTGTGCCGGTCCCGCCGTGATGCGGGGAGGTTAGGTAGAGCGTGGACTTTTCGATGAGCACCACTCGTGAGCTTTTTTATGTATTGTACACCTCTGGTTCGCGCTACCTTGGTACCCATGGCCCGGGACTTATCAATGCTGTTTGTGTTTGTGTGTCCTTGCTGCACCAAACGATGCACAACGACTGGACCAATGGTACCTCTCCACGACACCAAAGCTGGGAAGGAAAGAAAAGGCACTTTGACTCTTCGCGTCCTTTTATGTGGAAAAAGAATGGCCACCTCACCGCTCACTTCGCACAACCGATCAAAACGACGGAGTTTACGGGGTCGATTATAGGGCTGACGGCGCTCCCACCCCCTACTTGGTAAATGACCTACCAAATGGTATCTTATCCTTCTCTTTAGAGTGGCTCTGGGAAAGTGAACCGGGCGTCTGATGGCCTGATCATTGATAACCCTGCGCACCGTCTTTTACTGCGTGCAGCCATGCCTTGGGACTCGATCCGTCTGAACTATGGCACGTCCAGATTTCTTTTCGCATTCAGTATGGACCTTGATCTGTCACTACAGAGCATGCCATCCCCGGCATCGCATTTGGAACATGGTCGTTGGGAAACGGTCGGAGGCCCATCGATCAGCTGATATATGTATTAAAGCATGGATTCCATCATATTGGCGAGCTTCGGACACATTGGACAAAGTACGCGCTTATCCTGTGACAAGATACCGCCCAGGCATACGGAAACGAAACGGAGGTCGGTGTCGCCTTGCGCGAGAGTAGTCGTGCTCGTTCGGACGTCTTCATCACTACAAAGTACTAGAATAGATTGGATATCGAGACGTCGCTTCGTAACAGCATCGCCAGTGTGAGCGTTCCTTGGAGACTGTTTGGCGAGCGTTTCTGACGACCGCAGCTTGGAGTAGAATATATTGACCTGTATCTCATTCACGAGCCACATCTCGCGATTCCCGATATCCCCACGGCCTGGGCCAAGATGGAACAGTTTAAAAAAGCCGGTCTCGCACGGTTTGCGCTTTTGCTGTTCCTCGCCAGACAGGATCTGACAGAATAAAATAGGGATATTGGGGTCAGCAATTTCAATGAAAAGGATCTCGACATCCTACTTGCTTCTGCTAAAATCAAGCCTGCCGTGAACCACGTTCGTGTCGTCGGATGCGCCTCGTTCGTACTCTAACTATTGGTGTCAGCTGCTCTTGCATCCGTACGTGTACCGCCGCCAATGCCTCATCATGGAATATGCGGCGAAGCATGGCATCGTGATCAGGGCTTACATGACGTTGACGTTCGTTGGCATTCTTCGTTGTGTTCATACTCGTTTATTGTCTGACCATGGCTGCGGCATGACAGTTCGATCACTCACAGGCCCGGTGGTCCATTGGATGCGCCATTGATGGAAATCGCTTCGAGACTTGGAGCGACGACGGACCAGGTGCTGTTCGCCTGGACGAAAGCCAAGGGAGCTTTCGTCATTACGTATGTGATCACACCTGTTGCTCATGTTTGTATTAACTGCTCATTAGTACGAGCTCCAAAACGACGCGTTTACAAGGTTACATAGCTGCTGGCGATATTAGTATGCACGCCATTGTTTTGACGCTTGCCTGACTGCGTTGTAATGGACTTGTCAGAGTTGACGCAGGATGACGTCGATGTGATCGATGCGGCAGGCGCGATGGGAGAGGAGAGATGGATGCAAAATTGACTTGATTGAGAAATTGTTATTGCGATGTCCAGCGACTTTTGCAGTGCATGGGTGGTTAGTAGCATTTTCTGAAAGGACTTGTCTTCAACGAAGACAGTACAACAACCTCGAGAACTTACCAAGTTAGTACCCCGGCTCCCAATACGTCGGCGATTTCAGTTTCATACCAGGTATGTTTGGTCAACCGCAATATCAATGAGTTTTGAATTACCCAGTCTACTGGAAGGTCGTTGGACACTATCCAGTTACGCTTATGAGTTATAGAAGGTACCACTGATATGCATAACGTACTGCCGCGCACCCTGAAGATAATGCAAGACAGGCACTCTTCCGATGATTAGACTCTGCATGTCCTTTCCTACCACCTTCTACCCTCCGATCCGAGTCTGTGCGCCCGAGTTATTCGGGTTGGCGTGTCCGTCGACCTGTCGTTTAGCACTTTCTTGATCAACAATTTCGGCATGGATCGAGGACTGTCGTGTACGAACTATGGAGAGTGGATCGTACGGTCAGCAGCGTCCAGGTTCCCTTAACCCAGTCACTTTCACGAATGCAGTGGGATTTGGGCCAGGCGACGAAAAAATACGGTCCAAAAGATGGAAAATCCGTGATGAGTGCCTGATCCAGATTAGCCCAAGCGTAGACTCGTTTCTGTGGATTCGATTTTACATGGTAAATTCCCCGTCACAATCTAGAATGGCTGTTTTCTCAAAACGTTATTTTGATCTTGGTTGTGGAAACTTGATTTAATTATCCGACACATGATCATCACCAATACACGTGGACGAATTCTTTCTGCGCTAGCCTAGAGCCAGCAGGCTATAGATTATAGTATTGTGTGACGATTTAAAAAAGGTATGCACGATCTGAATTAAATCTAAAGTCTTCGATGTCGCTCCTTGACGCCCAACCCCAAGCTCACGGCCGGCGTGAAGGAGAATGAACAGGTATCATCGTCGGTGACTCATTATCTGGAGACATTCGATATCAAACAGTAGCCAGCATATCCATGGCTGTCTCCAAAGGTGCAGACATTGATGGGTTTCGCTCTTACGTTGTTACTCATTACTCGTGCACTGATTCGACACCCCAGTTTCGGAAGATCCTGTCTGTCATACATAAACACGTTTCATGCACGAAACATGTTTTGACTATGGCAGGGGTGATCATGAAGCGCGCCTTTATAGTGGTCACGCCACATGGCCATAAAACACCCATGTGTCTTCATGTACCTCAACCTCTTAGGACGTGTTGGAAGTAAGATTGACTCAGAGATTTGTGGAAGATGATTTACCACTGTAATTGGACATTAATGTCTGACCATGGACTCGAGAGCGATGCGGCATCGCACCAGAAATAGAAAGAAAAATATGCAGAAAATCCTCCGCATCCGATGGAGATAACCCAATCCCTCGTATTTTAATCCTTATTGTAGTGACGTGGCTGTTCGGTTCCTTTTTGAGGAAGGTTTGGAACTTGGTCTCCGTGTCAGTACTAGTAGTCATCCGACATTCAAGTGTTCATGCGGTAAGATGTCTTTTGGTTCGTCGGTCGCTTTGTCGGTCATCGTGCCTCCTGGCATGTATGTCGTTACCGATCAATCACCATTCCTTTTGGCTGCCGGTCGCGATTCAGATGCATTGGTGCTGCGCTCAGTAGTCAAGCTCTCATCCGGTGGTGATGTCTGGATCCGTCTGGCTTCAGTCGCAATGTCAATAGTTGGCCTCCAAGTCATCGTGTTGCTTGATGGTTGGTTGAGTTGTCATGGTCGTGATGTGTCCGTGCTGCGCTTTGTCAAGCTCTCATCTCTGTCCCTGTTCGACCACGTGTCGCGGCGGTGACCAGTTCTGTTTGCCTTCAAAAATGCGTCCTGCGTTCGTCAGCAGGTCTTTTGCCTCACGATGCTGCCTGTTTGTCGTCAATGGCGTTTCTGACTCGGTTCATTCAGGTACGTGCTCTATGTGAACATGCTGTGACATCAGTGTCTGCTGCGATCACAGGTTTCTGCTTGACCTCTGTAGCACGTGTGGCGCGTTCATCGCTGTTGAGCCGTCCGTGGGTTGAATTCATTCTGCCAAAGACAGCCGATCCAATCATACCAGGCAGCCCTTTATGTGTCTCGGGAGCCCGTGTGTCGTCCTTTACGGCCTTATGTTTTGTACTAATAACAGCCCAGTTTATGCCGTCGCGAAGCAAGGTATGTCTTGTCATCCTTAACATACATGATGCTAATCCGTCTCAGCCTAGACATTCAACCTGGATGTCACACAGGTTGGACGTCACAGCCTTGACCAGGGAACGTGCCAGATTAAATGGAGAGCAGTGATAACGACAGAGACAATACAAGATTCCTCTTACACATAGAACAGATGGTAACCGGAAGAAGATTGCCATGACGACAGGCGGCGGAAAAGGGTAGTAGACGCCCTGTGGAAATTTAGGGTTTCGGAAAACGATGACAGCAACTTGACAGATACCACATGTGTAACTTTGATACGACATAGGAAGTTCACCCCCAGAATATTCCATGCAGAAACCAAGGGAAGCGGGTCAACTGACACGACGGGAATCCATATAAAACTGGGCTCATGGGCAGACTGTCGATCTCTGGACTCAAACATTGACATCTGTGTCATCCGCAGACAATCGTCCAAGTCGATGCTCGCCATGCGCTTCAATTTTCCGCTCATATCCAGCTTCTTGCTCGCCTCTGCGGCCCTCGCAGATCGCGGAGGGGTGTCGAACCAGTCCCAGTTCGCTGAACGGGATTTTATTGCTGCGAGTCATTGGACAGGTTCCGTGTTAGAGGGTGATAGTCACAAGGTGCTGTTCATTAGGTTCTTGAACCGCTTCTTTCTTGATCTCAACATTTCTTGTTCAAGTTGAATGCATCCTTCAATGTCGTCGGCGGTAGTTTCGTTGTCCCGAATGTCCAGCCGGCCAGTGACTCAGATGATGTTTCTGGCGTCTCTATATGGGTGGGTATTGGTGGCGGCAGTTTTCTTGAATTCGATCGTAACGGAGGAAGTACTTCGTCCTCATGCGAGTCGAACAACATTATTCAAGCTGGCGTATCGCTCAATGTCACTAAGGAGGGTACTGTCTCTTGCACCCGTAAGAAAATCTTGAATATGCATGTATTACTTGGCTCAATCACGATTGTGGTTTCATGTAGCTTGGTTTTCGTGGTACCCAAGCTCCTCACTGGGAGGCCCAGAGTTCTCAATCTCTCCTGGACAAGAAGTCCGTATCGCGGTCGGTGTGACTGCAGACATGTCGAATGGCACCTTTTTCGCCGTCAACGCTGAAACGCACAATTATTCCTACTTGACCACCGAGGCTCTTTACACTCCGTGTATGAACTATGCGGAGTGGGTCGTGGAAGATTACAAGGTCAACAATGCCGTCATTCCTTTCGCCAAATTTACCCCAATCACTTTCACAAATGCTGTGGCGTATGATACAAAGGGTGACATGTATGGTCCGGAGGTTGGCACGGTCGCAAATATGACCTCTGCCCAACCATTTGCCAGTGTCACGTGGGGAGATAAGAACACCATGACGATCCAATCTGAGGAACTGTAGTCTCCCTCTCAGTAGGCAGGTTTCTACTATAGGCTCGAACCTGAATAGTATATTTTTTCCTCATAAATCACCCTAGCTGCAGAATGGCTGTTTGTTCAACTCAAAGCGTTACTTAGGTTTTGTAGAAACAAGATTTGAGTGTCATGTAACCTTCTCAGGTACGTAGTACACATTCATTGCAAATATATACATCGACGCAACATCGACGACTATTTTCTGCATGAGCCTGAGATCACTAAGGTATTGCCAGTGTGGGGGTAGTGAATGTACGCATGATCTGAATGAAAGCCAAGGACCTCGAAGTTGCTCCTTGACGCACTGACATCTTTCAAAATCAATTGTGGAGTCTATCAAGGCTCATCCAACCCTCGCCGGCGAACTAGACCCAAGTTGTTCTCACGAGATCAATCCCTTTCGTTGTGACGATGATGTTTGACTCCGTCTCTTGATTTCCCCTTCACTTGTTCTTTACATGTATAGTATCGGATTGGCACTACCCTGGCAGTGCAGTGTTTTGCGAGGCTGATGCACCTCAACGACGCCTACATTACGAACAGCAGAAACCTACAAGAAAAACCACGGGTATCGACCACCGCCTTTCCAACACGGAAGAAAACCTATACGACCACAGCTCTTCCCGAAAGAAAGGGTTTAGCATCCAACATATTACAGTAGTCTTCGGAGGCAATGAAGCGACCATCCCACCCACCGTCGTCCGCTTCCTCCTTCCACTTCAAAACTATGTCAGCGGCGCCGCTCGTCTTCATAACTCAGGCAACAACTAGCCGAAGGTTGCAAAGCTCTGGCTTGGGTTTCTCGAGCCGTCCACCTTCGATTCCTGCCCCAAACCGAATCTCATTGCCGTCTCTCAAAGCAATTATGTCCGGGCCGAGACCATCAGTGTGAGCCAGTCGAAAGAAGTATCCGACCTAATCGGCGATTCAGCGATGAATCTGACGAGGCATTGGTGAGATCTTACCACACCGCCCTCTTCCTTCGCCTCAATTCTCCAACACAAAGCGTCGTATGAGTAGTGAGCATGTTCATGATATTGCCCATGTGTTCAGATATTTTACGACAGCATCTCTTGCGTCATCGCCGGCAAACATAGCTATATAGTTGAGCATGTCTGGCTGAATAGAAGTTGTGAGGAAACAATCGAGGGTTGCAGTATTAAATGCAAACCTTGTCATACACAGAATGTGTGCTAGATCGGGAGAAACTCCTCTTGGAAAGAAAGGCACAAATCTATAGCGAGACAGCAAGCAGCAAAACCCATCGCGTTTGAATGACTGCTCAGTACGGCGGTAAAGGATGATATCACACCAAGATAGACAGGTGCGCACCAATATCTTCAAGATCCCTTGTTTTCGCTTACCATATCTCATATCTTTCTCGAGTTCCTGCAGGAGCTGGTCCATGTCCAGGTTTACGTTCTCATCAACAGTAGACTCAGTACCTATTCCAGACTTTGGCCCTCCCGGATTCATAACTGTCGCATTGACGATCAAGGGGAAATGGGTAATTGGACGCACGTGCAACACCAAGATAGGTAAAGTCGTACTCCGCCGCCATATTTAAGAGTGGCCTGGAACAACTTGTAGAAAGATACCTCCGCCAACGCGAAGCCCTCATCTCTCAGCGTTCTAACTGTGACAAACGAAACTGAGCCCGAACGATTGAGCGAGTAGAGTTTCGGCTGACTATTTTCCCCTAGTTTTTCATCACAGGAAGGAGTCACTCAGTTTCGGCGGTGGCAACAACTCGGCGTGATTAGATGGTGCAAAAATTTAGGAGCGATGCGCTCAAAATGACTACGTGCGCTTTGTTTCCCTGATGCTTGGATCCGTTTCGTGTCAGGCCACTTCCATAGATCGTCTTGCTTCAGCATTTCTAAAGCATGTTGTGCGACTCGTATGGTAGACATCAGTCACGTCCTGTTACATGTCACCTTGGTCACGGTGTCACTGGTTTCGCAACCTATGCCGTCTTCACTTGCCACATGCCAAATGACTCAGTCCACCAGTGTACTGGTTTCAATGTAATGGAAGACAGAACGACCATCTACCTTCAAGACTCTTACTCTTACAACCGTTCGTCCACCCTTGTAATGTTTAACTAATGAGACCTCCAGGACCTAGCGCTATGTTGACGTCTCACCCAACGCTCCCGCCGCATCGATCATGTCGACGTCTTCTCGCGTCAACGCTGCCACGTCCGTCAGAACGTCCTGAGCAAACTGGACTCTCACATTATCGAAGAAAGGCACGTACCGATGTCGCCCGCAGCGATATACCCTTGCAAACGCGTGTCTTTGGTGCTCATTCTGGTGGGCATTGTAAACGTGAGTTATAGCGATCGTGACCACGTACGTGACCGCCACAGCGCCCTTGGCTTTCGTCCACGCTAATAGCACCTGATCCGTCGTTACTCCGAGTCTCGAGGCGATCGCTTTCAACGGTGCATCCAATGGTCCACCAGGCTGGTGCGTGATCGGACTATCACAGTTCAATCAAGATTAAATAACAAACACGTTCTCGGGAGATCACATACAACAAGGGACTGTAAGCTTCGATCACTATCCCATACTTTTCTGCATATTCCAAGATGGGACGCTGACTGCGATATACGTAGGGGTGCAAGAGGATCTGGCATGACAAGGTCAGGATTGCACCACCGAGTGCATTGTAGTGATACCGACTTGGTTCACGGTCGGCTTGATGTTGGCAGAAGCGAGCAAAATCTCCAGGTCCTCGACCTCAAAGTTGCTAACGCCGATACTCCTGGACGATGGTCAGCTTTGTTACAGCAGCAGGCGGAATCTCGAGGTATACCTTGCTAAACCGGCTTCTTGGACCTTTTCCATCTTGGCCCACACTGTGGGGATATCGGGAATGGCGAGATCTGGACCATGAACCAGATACAAGTCCACATATCCAACTTGAAGCTGTAAAAGTATCAGAACACAAGATACGATCGTTGGACACGCTTCTCGAGAGGCTTACACTGGCAACGCTGTTGCGAATGGACGCATCCACGTCCAAGCCGTTCGTCCCTGAATACTTGGTGGTGACGAAGACGTCCGAGCGAGCGAGGCGGCTCTCTTGCAGGGCGATACCGACTTCTTTTTCGTTTTGGTAGGACTGCGCAGTGTCTGGTCACGCGGTGAGTACCTGGGTTATTGTCGGAGGCGTAGCTTCACCGATATGATCGAACCCGTTCTCTAACGCTTGCGCTACTTTATCGACGCAACCCTTTCCATTTCCTACTTTCCAGGAGCCCCACGCGATGCTCGGCATGTAATACCCTGCGCGAAACAGTGAATTGAGATTGATTCAAGGAAAATCATCGTACCAGAGTTGAGG
>JBBPTB010000986.1:0-12018 GCA_038093875.1 Boletus tylopilopsis
CTGTTCAGCTCGCCGACGCATTGGGTGGGTTCCAGGAGGCAGGCGGGTGCGTAGACCAAACCAACGGGCTCGTCAGGCCTTCAGGGGTCAGAGGGAGTCCAAACGGGATGGGATGGCGCCGACCGAGCCGTTGCAGGCACAGACCGATCTCGGTCGCCAAAAACCCTCCTCCACACTTCGTGGGAGTCGGGGATTGTCTTGTCTCATACTTGCGGGCCCGGAGTGTCTCTGGAATGAGACATCGTGTCAGAATCAGCGGCCCTCCCGGATTGCAGGTGATATGTAGAGCGCATACAGGGCCCAGAATGCACGAAGGGATGGTACATCCTATGGGGGCTCGAGAGGATCAATGACTGGCGATTGGCTTTCGCCAGGCGAGGTCTAGCTTCCTTGCGCAAGTTGTATGGTAGTTGGGATTGTGAGATAACTAGGCGGTAGAAGCATATCGATGATCGTCTTTATTTCGAGATCGGAGGCTGCCACGCCATGTTCTAACACAAAATGTCAAAGACATTCATGGTGTATTCATCTGAGCCAAAGATGTCAGTGCGCGCATAGCCAATGAACGCTGCACGGGCACGCCCCTCTAGTGTCACCCCTGCTTTTTGAACCTTCCATGATTGGTTTCTTAGGCGTTCTAAACTCCTTTCGACAAGGTCGTGAGTCCAAGTACCGCCCGCTTCCACACAGTGTCAGTTACGTTGAGGTGATATTCTCGTTTTCTCTACATACCAAAGGACTGGAAGATGCTCAGGCAGTTGAGGCTCGTCCGAACTACTTCGGCTTACCCTTGTCCGATTTCGTTCAGAAACCGGATCATCTAAAACGACACAAGTATACATACCACGACGCATGATGTCTCCGAAAATTCTAAAGTCCTTCCACTTGACCGACAGCATCGTCGAAATTTGAGCATACCAATAATGTGTTTTGGAAAGTCGTTGGTTCTGTATGGTTTCTCTGATGTCGGCTAACATAAATATAAGCTATGCGAGTCAAACAACGGACGATTGCACTTACGAAACGTCAAATAGGTTGACAACGCGTATGCAGCCAGCGACGCGCTGTCCTTACGTCGCGGCTGTTTCACAGGGACATCCCTCTGGCCAGTGCCGCAAAGATGGGTGCGGATAGCCTCGGCTAACGAAACATGATCTCGTGTACTAGTAGGCTAGTTTAGTGACGTTTGCACGCACTGTCACATAGCTCCAGCAGCGTCGACGTAGCAGCGGTACGCTCCCGAGCATTCCCCTTCTCAACGGCCTTTTGCAGTTCTCTGATAAGGTTTCTCTGAGCATCGTCGAGCTCAACGGTGTCTAAAATAAAAGTTGCTACTTTCGAATCCCCTTTGTAATGGCGAGAATCACTGTGTACGAGTCACCATTCAGCAACAACAACACGAGAGATAAAAGTTGCTTGGA
Source organism: Boletus tylopilopsis (assembly GCA_038093875.1). NCBI lineage: Eukaryota > Fungi > Basidiomycota > Agaricomycetes > Boletales > Boletaceae > Boletus > Boletus tylopilopsis. Next base: position 1,422 of record JBBPTB010000986.1, read on the forward strand.
GACAACAGACATGGCGGAGCTCGAGTTTTCTCTGAACGTGTCTCTTGTGGACGGCTCGCAAAGCAAACGAAGCAAAGGCGAAGAATACAGGGCTTTGAGAGCGATGCGGTGAGTTTTCCGAGGCCGAAGATGTTGAAATTCTTGTGGTCACATGACCATCGTCGTCCAGCTTTCCATAGTTTTCTGTTCTTTTCCATCTCGTGACCCTCGAGGTTTCTATTCACGCTCCCACAGGTCGCCACTCTTTCTCGACAACGCGTATCTGGCGTCGCCCGAGCGCACCGCTTGGGAGATGCGGGACAGGAGGAGCAGTGTATGGGGGTCTGGCGTGGGGTGTGGTAAGTGGTGTACGGGGGATGTCATGTTGGGTTTCGAGCATGCTGATCCCAGTCCTTAGCAACTCCCACACAATGCACCACGCACTTGAGATAGAAGAACTTCTTTCAAACATATTTCAATATTGCAACTCCCATCGGAGAGATCTCGCGTCGCTGGCCAGAACATGTCGTGCATTCAATGAACCCGCGATGGCCGTACTCTGGAGCACTTTGGGCCCCGACCTAAGCGTACTCGCAAAGTGTGTACCAGAGGCATCGATAAGGTTTCAAAGCGAAGACGACGACGACGACGACACAGACGAACTAGTGAGATGGTTCCATTCATACATTCGTAAAGTTCTAGCACTTAATGAACGTTGTTCTCTTGCTATTTTACACAGCCCGATCACTATTGGTTCCATAGATCACTTACGCCAACCGAGTGGAATTTCCTCTACAGTCGCACACGTCACATCCGAAGGATAAATGGCACCTACCGTGGACTTGATGAGAAATCGCTCAAAATGCTCTCAAAACCTCCCATGACAGAAACACTCTTTCCAAATGTCCGCTATCTGTTTTTTGACGCAGAAGAGACGGGCATATCTTGGTCGTTGTTCTCTTTCCCGTCCCTCCGTGTTTTATCGGTCCATTCATTCGATCCACATTTGTTTGGGAATTATCTCGAGTCATTGCCCAAGACCTCCCCAGGTCTAGCGAGCTTGACCGTCTGTCGAGACCATGACGCGGACATCGACATAGACCCCAGTTTTCTATGCGAGTGGCAGAACCTTCAGACTGTCAAATGCCCTGAAGTTCTCCTGAACTTGACAAGTCTTGTCCATCTGTCTCGCGGGCCTGCATTCACCAACCTCAGCTTTGCTCTGTGCAAGACATTTGACCACATCTCTCTCTCCGACCATCCCCTTTTCTTCCCCAACTTGCGCGAGTTGACAATATCCTCGGAATACTTGTCCTCACTTTCTCGGTTACTCTCTCACACCAGACTACCCGCTATTACCATGCTTGATGTCAGAATCACACGTGGACACTCCAAGAAGGACTTTGCCAAGTTCCTCAGCAATGTTCAGACATCTGGTATGGGCCGCACCATCGAGATCCTGCGGTTCGGTCGAAGGTGGAAGTACGGTGAACAGTACCTTCCCCCAGGAAACCGACCTGTACTTTGTATGGAAGACTTGGAGCCATGCATGGCATTCAGCCATCTGCGTTGGATCCACATCGATAGCGAGTTCCAAGTGGACCTGACGGCGAGGGACCTGCTCAGGTTGACGTCTGCATGGCCAGAGTTGAGAGATTTTGAAATCAATCCCTGCTGGGGGTGGAATACACGCGGTGGTATCCCTCCCAACGAACTAGCGGAGTTTCTGCGTGTACGACCGAAATTAACCCGCATTGCTGTCGCTATCGACACTCGCGGCTATACCGAGATCCCTCCATCGGCAGCCAGCCTCGGATGGACGTTGCCAACATCGCTTCAGCTCCATGTCGTCGACTCGTTCATCGAAGCGGAATCCGTGGCAGCCATTGTTGCCTTCTTCGCAAACACCATTGGTTGTTACTGTATAAACCATTGTTGGCGTCCGGGGGAAATGGGAGGGTATGGAGATGTGGCTCTAAAGCTTTGGAATGATATCAATGAGAGGCTCAACAAGGCCTTCAATACGACTCGGAGTTCTCGCTTGTTGTGGGCATGAAGAGCATGTACTGACTCATAAGTAGATGTAGTACTTGCTGTACGCTCCACTATTTTAAAATTTCTCAACTTTTATGTGCTGAATGACTATTCAAACGAGCACCCACCCTCATTTCTATCCTCACCCCGAATCACCTCCTGAATGTCATGGTTTCCTGATGGATGGTTGCCTTCCCAGTCTGCGCAACCTCGATCTCCCGCCCGGTACGAGAATGTTCACGCATTGTAAAACTCGGTGATCACCTCAACAGCGACGTCAGCAGTATACGAGTCCGTGTGTTGGTGTAGTAGACACTAGGCAGCAATGCCACTATAAGAATACGAATGTACCTAGTAGTATCAAAGACTGAAGAAAGCATGAAAAATTACGAGGTCCGATTCCAGAACCAACGTCCTTTACGCCTGGCCCGCGATCAACTCTAAATGTGCATCATTACACCTATTGAAGCGTTCGAAGACAACCAGATGTCACGCACCAGGCCTTTCCAGATTCAGTTGCCGTTGCTTTCCTTTCCCACTACCCTGCGCCGCGAGCTTGTGAAGAGCTTGCACGAACGGTAAATAGCCATCTTGAACCAGAGCATACCAATTTCACTCACTAGATATCTGGCGTCTCAGTTGCCCACTACCACCCTGAGGAGGCGTTATTCTGTCAGGTCGAGAGGCTTCGTCTTCGTGTTCACTCGGAAGACCCTCAATGTTGAAGGCTCGGCCGCCTTGATAGCGTAACACGGGCAGTCTCAAAAAGCGACCGTCAGCGTCAGTGATAATGATAGTTCCATGGTTTGACGCACCTGACTGCCTGAACAGCTACATAAATCGGCATGACCAAGGCTACACCGAGGATCGCGAGCACAGAGACCCCTAGTAAGACTGAGAGGACAGAAATCACCGCCGCGGACCCTTCGAGGAACATTGCCAAGAGACGATCCCAATGCGCAATGTGGGGAAGGACGGCATCCCCGATCGACATGAGTCCCTCTTCGGACAACTCTTTATCCACAGCTTTGATCATGTTGTCGAGCATAGTGATCGCGTCGCCTGATACCATGAGGAAAATAAGTGTTAGTTTTATAATCGCCGTAAAAAGAACTGGTTGACTTCGGTTTGGAGTCCAGATGCGCCACGCCGAGGTATCTTTGTTGTCGACGAGTGCTCCGGATAGATATAAGCGTTTCAAATTGCCGTACTGGATTGTCTCGCGTGTACGGACCCGCAGTATCTCTGGAATGTGACACCACTATCAGCATCTCTGCCAGACTGCGGGTGAACCAGAATGACACGTGCCGTTCTGTGCCAGGATACGTAGAGCACATGCAGGGCCTAGCATCCACGAAGGCGGCTTGGACTCGAAAGGATTAATGACCGGCGATTGGTTTCCTTGCGCTGGTGGCTGTGTCTTCGATGTGATTGGGAGATAACCGAGTGGCAGAAGCATCCCGACGATTTCCCCTATTTCAGGTTCGATGGCCGCAACGCCAAGCTCTAACGAATGTCAAAAACACCCATGGTAGCCAATTTATGTGTACTTGTCTGAGCCAACGCAGAGAGGATCGTCACCCCTGCCTTCTGAACCTTCCATGATGGATCTCTTAGACGTTCCATGCTCTTGTCGACAAGGTCGCGAGTCCAGGTACCGCCTGGCTCTACACAACGTGTCAGTTACACTGAAGTGATATTGTGATTCCCTCTACATACTATAGGACCGGAATATGTCCAGACAGATGAGACTCGTCCGAATCTCCTTCGGCTTGCCCTTGCCCAGCTTCGCGTCCAGAAAACTTGCGATATCGTAAGCCTCAATCTTTTCCCGCAAGCTATCTGGGTGGGATGAATCAGCATACGGAACCGGATCATCTAGAACGACACAAGTGTACATACGGTGACGCATGATGTTTCCGAAAATTTGAAATCCTTCCACTTGACCGACAGCATCGTCAAAGTAGTCCAGTCTGAGCATACCGACGATGTTTTTGGGAAGGTCATTGATGTTCTGTATAGGTTCTTGCATGTCGGCTAAACCAAATATAAGCCACGCAAGTCCAACAACGGATGTCTACGCTCACCGAAGTTCAAACAGGTGGCCAGCGCGTATGCAGCCAGCAACGCGCTGTCCTTGCGTCGCAGCTGTTTCACAAAGACATCCAACAGGCCAGTGCCGCGAAGATGGGTGCGGATGGCCTCAGCTGACGAAATATGAGCTTCGTGTATGCTACTCTAGTGACGTTGCACGCACTCTTACATAGGTTCAGTAGGGTCAACGTAGCAGCTGTACGCTGTCTAGAACTCTCCCTCTCGACGGCCTTTTGTAGTTCTCCAATAAGCTTCATCTGGTTATTGTTGAGCACGTCGGCGTCTAAGATAAAAGTTATTATTTTCGAAATTCATTTGAAGTGGCCCATAGAGCGAGACTCACTAAGGCCGAATAGGCGAGACAACGTCGCTTGACCAGGATCTACAATGCGACCTTGGTCATCGGCTGAACCTTGTTTGTCTACATTTAAGCGGACAAGAGCACTGGCAATATTAGCCCGAACGTTCACATCGTGGATGTTCAGTGGGTCTGAAACATCGGTAGGCAAAAGACTGCTCATTCCCGTCGTGTAGGGCAAGCAATATTTCAACAGCGAGCTGACCAACTAATGGATCGCGTTGAGTAGCTAATTGCTTGATCCTAGGCATCACCGGAGTGCACACGGCCCTCGCTGTCTGAATTTAACCATGGTTTACCGTCAAAGTGACGCAGACCTACTGTTGGGAATTCGTGCAAGGGTGAACATCATACCCAAGGCAGCAGCCAGAAGACGCGAGTCTAAACAAAGTGACGTATTACCGGGTGGCGTCGACCGGATGACACGAGTGCTGCGGCCTTACCGTCGACCTCCAATATCTGAGCAAGTCTGGACATGTTGGAACCTTCGGGACTCCCCTTGAGCTTTTCAATGAGAAAATTCTGAGTGTCAACTACGAAAAATCAACGAGTGCCTCAATGTAGGATCATCATCAACGGACCACATTGCAAGAGGCATTTCAGGCCGTCCATTGCCTGCCCGAAATCTCCTGTCTGTTCCTTGACGATCGCATCAAGTAAAGTCACGAGTTTTTCCAAAACCTTATCTGTGAGGATGTGTTGTCGGAGGATCTGGTGCTTTGACAAGGGTCTCAGGAGGGCAACCACTCTAGGACCGTCTAGATGCTTGTCTGTGGCCTCGAGCCATGACTCCACCTCCACGAATATATGTGAAAGCCGTTCAGGAAACGGTTCACATTTGTCCTGGTGCGCCTCAAGATCGCATGCTGCAAGGAGTTCAAGTGACGTAACGTACGAGTTAGAGATAAGAGACGCACAAGCTTCGTGAAAGGCAACGATCGTGACCAGCCGAACGAGCGGTGCATAATCACTTTCCACAATGAGATTCATAAATTTGTCTTGCCAGTCAGGTACCCTCCTGACACATTCCTTTCCCTCCTCTGAAACCGCGGACTCGGAGATGTGATTATCAAGCAGACTGAGAGGGAGTCACTTACTGAATCGCAACATAAATAATAATCTGTCGAGGTATACTTGCGCAACCCCTTGCTGACTACCCAGGTAGTTCAGCAATTCTTCTGCAGCGGTATCGTCGAAAAATCCCGTCTCCCAAAATTCCACGTCCAGTTCCGTAGCCTCGAGTCTAGCCTGTACGATAGGTAAGTCGAAACCTTCTCCGAGCGTTGCCGATGGCTTATACGCGTTTGCGTATAGGACGGAAGCGTGAACTTTTTGACCAGGTATAATGCGTCGTGGTTGCCGCAAATGCCGACTACCGATGCGAAATCAGGATCGTGAATTAGCGAGATACTGTAAGTCTCACCGTCGAGCATTTTCACCAGCTCCGCTAAACGATACTTGATGCTTGATAGGAAAATGCTCGATCACACTCCATGTACGAGTCATTGAATCGCTGGTGCCAAAGTCAAGGTCATCTGGAACCCAGACGATATCTGTCGGCTCCAAGACGAGGCCTTGCTTCGTCGCTTCTCGACGCATCCATAGCAGTGAAACATTTCCAGCTTGCTGAGGCTTCCCGAGTCTATTCTTGCCACCTCTGTTCGAGCTTTATCAGTGTTATGCGGGTGCGTTGTGAGGGTGCACCCACACATCGGAGTGGCAGCCAGCAAACCAAACCTCCTTAAAACTCTTGCCTCCAGAAGGGGTATTTTCGCTCGCAGTAGAGGCGCGCGGTTCAGCGTTTGGTGTAACAATATATCTGGATGTGTCAGAATTGTTGTCCGAGTCATCCGCTTGATTCATTTCATGAAAATACTCCGGCATGAACTTGACCCGAAGCTCGTCGAGAGCAAGAGCATGCCTGAAATGACAAGCGTGTGCCGCGGACGAAGATGTTGAGAGGAAGACATCTCCTCTTATAAGACCCACGGACGACACAGTATCCCTGAAGAACGTTAGTCTTTGGATCATCTAACAGTGACATGAAAATGGAGTGCTTACCATACGCCGACGAAGTGCACTTTGAGGTCCTTCCAGGAAAACGTGTTCTTGAACTCCCTCGCAATTTGCCTTGTCTTCGGCTTCCCGGAGCTCACTGAATCGTAGTGATCGTAGGCCCTGCAAGACGTTGGTCAAATTGTTAGAGATACGGCGGTCACTTACGTTCCGATCTGTTTCTCCGTCGGCGTCCTTATCAAGCCAACCTGAAGGACGAGGTCAGTCTTACGTAGTTGCTAGCAGTTTATCCGAATCGCACCTCGTGTATCATTCCTGCAAGCACTCGTACTTGGTATGCACCTCGTGAGAAACCTACACATCTGTCAACTGCGAAGACCATGGCGAGAGAAGGAAACCTACCAAAAAGGTATATCTTATCACCTTCTTGATATGTCCGTGCTAGCCAGCCATATGCATCCTTAATGATTTCTTCCACGTTCCTACCATTCAACGTCATATTTTGAAAATGTTGAAAATTCACGATGAGTACAAACCAAGCGATCGCTAAGTCGAATTTATCAGAAACAGCTCTCTCGATGCGATCGATAACATGTAACGATTTCGGGCGCGTGCCGATCCCACTGGAATAATATGCGTGTTGTTCTGGATCGGTGGATCCCAGGTCAATCTTGGCGAATAATTTCACCACATTGGTATTCTGAGCGTTGCCGTGAGCGAGTAGAAGATGGAACATAGATATGAATAATTACGTTTTCGCCGAATCGGTTTGAAGTCCCATCGATACATACGATGAGGTTCCTCACAGGGCCTTTCACATTCTCCTTTGGTCGGGGACTACACTGAGGGCATCTTGAAGCCCGGATGGAGGACCCACTCGTCGGCATAAGTTGGTGATTGATATCAGACGAAGTACTAGGACAGTTCATAGTGGTGAGGAATTCTGGGAAATAGGAAGAGGATATGATCCGGGACTCGGATGGGCGAAGTCTGTGTGTGCGCTAGAGCGCACAGAATATGGATTGCAATGGCGAGCGATACGCCTCACTGGCGAAATTTATAGCCTACTGGTGCGGATAAGCGCATGGAAACTCACGAAATTCATATTTCCAATATTCCTATTTGGTTGAAAAAAAAAATGAAAGAATTTCAAGTTGCATCTCGGGCAAAACGCGGTACCTAGGTAAGTAAGTGACAAGAATCTAGATCGGAACTTGAATGCAATCGCCCTTCACATGCATACTAGGACTCATTGTCCGAGGTTTAAGCAACAGTGGGACTCGGAACCACTCGGGCGCTTACCTAGACAGAGGGTAAATACTAAACTATGTAAATACATATGAATGGAAAGAAGTGGGATAATAGCTTACCTCCAGTCAAGTGGTACGAGCGTCGAGAAGGGAGGAAGGGTGCGCGTCGAGTATATGCGATGTCCGTAAAAGGAAAGGTAGGTAAAATAATAGTAAATAATTATGTACAGTAAACGTGGGATTCGATATCCACCAGCGACTTGCACACGAAATCGCTGTGGATGACATACATATATTCGGTCCAGTCCAGCCTTCCCAAAACATCCATAATGTCAGGTACTGCGTCCATCATCAAATCAAAGTTGGCGCCAGCTACCTTTGCCAAATAACAGGAATATCACCGCTCGTCCAGCACGCACGATGGATGCGGCGGCGCTTTGATATTGGACGTGCCACATATGCATGGTAAAAATGCAGCGCAGTAGCATCGTGGAGATAGGGTACCGCAATTCATTTCGGAAGACTGGCCGGTGCCGACTATAATAGCATGGCTGTGATTTGCTCGGTAAAGCTTCACTGCAGACGTACTGAAACCTTGAGTCATAGACCAAGCGTGCTTTGAAGCCATGCGCGCAGTGTCTGGGAAACTGGCCGCGTTCCAGTCCGCCTGCGGTGGCTAGTACGTACTCCTATCCATCATCCCTTCGACGCGGCGACGAAGCGGCAAACCTCAAGCCCATTAATCATTATTATTTATGGTAATTGTCCCCAGTCGTCCTGCACCATGCCGACTTGTCTGGCAATTCAAGCTCTTTATAGGGGCGGATATCAACCTCGGTTCATGTCTGCACCGACTACATAAATATGGCGCAAAGTAGCAGAAGCAGCCTGGATGCACGCGTTTCACTCGCCAGGCCAAGGCACGATGATGAACGTTTGAACCTTGTGCTCAAGCCTCAAGCCTGAACGCTTGGTTCATCGTACCCACCACAGCGTGCCTTGTTCGACGAGCACCCTTATTTCCATGGTCGCATATCACCATGGCGCCAACCTTGTCCCAACGTCACGGCTCTGTCACGGAGTAGTTATAATCCCAATACTGGATGTGTGGCAACGCCGCGGCCCCGATCAACAAAAGACCTTCCTCCGAGAGCTCCTCGGTCTTGTCCAACGTCAGCCAACGTGTTCCTAAGCGTCTCCCACTTGCGCAGAAGTGCATCTCATATTTCTTGACTCGCCATGCTGTCCGAATCGTCCCCAGAACGCATATGGAACCTATTTCATCTACGCGCCAACAGTGGCTCGGATTTGATTAAGTTGCCAGTGTGCACAACGGACTTGAGAATGCCATGTGAAATAGAAGGAGATAGGTTGCGATCAACTCCAGCGCAAACCATGTCACCAGATCCAGCTCCCAACGGTCTGGAAATGCATTCGCCAAGATGCAATGCGTCTTTCTCTTTTCCTGCCCCTAACTTTCCACGGAGGACTTTGGGGACGCTCCCTCAGGTCGGCTGGTATGGTCGAAGATCGAAATACGTTCGACGCCATCACCCTCGCCCCAAACCCTTCAATTGGTCAACAATGGCGTCGACATAGTTCAGTCTGAGCATGCGCACGGTGTGCTTCGGAAGGTCTCCGTTTCTTTCATGCAACACTCATCATTATGCCGCATTTACGGACTGGTCAGTGCGTACGCGGCCAGTGGATGAGGGCGGTCTCGACACATCAATGAAGACGTCCAGCGTGGCGATTTCTTGACATGCTACATAGTAGTATGCGTGTATGATCTGGTACAAGTGAGCTAGAAGAAAAGAATGGGCCATGGCCTCGCAAACTTCCAGCACTTGCAGTTGTGCCAGTTACGTGGTGACGTGCCGGTGGGGCGGGTGCGGTATGGATGGTGATGGCGGAGAGGGTCGTCGAGAGGGTGAGTAAGAGTGTAAAGGGGTGGAGGGGGTTCGGATTGTTGACATATATACAGTAGTTGAGATTCGCCCACGACGCGAAAATCGTTAAGAAGTGTTTAATGATCCTAGTAGGGTACTTGAAAGCATCTAGTTCATGCTGCTGTGGGTGTACAACTTGGGCATCGTTCGGCACCAAACAACACGAGATAAACGTTACGGTTGAAATCGATCGCCAAGTGGCACGCCGCAATTGACGACAGACATGGCGGAGCTCGAGTTTCTCTGAACGGCGGACGGCTCGCAAAGCACTAAACGAGGCAGGGACCTTGAGAGCATTAGCCAAGAATACAAGGCATTGAGAGTGATGCGGTGAGTTTTTTGTGCTTTTCCATCTCTTGACCCTCGACGTTCCTATTCACACTCCTACAGGACGCTACTCTTTCTCAACGACATGTATCTGGCGTTGCCCGAGTTATGCATTGGGAGATACGGGAACGGGATGGCAGGAGGTGTGGGTGGGTCGGTGTGCTGGGCGGTGTGCTGGGCGGTGTACGGGGGATGTCTTGTTGGGTTTCGAGGTCTGAACGAATTTACTGGCGACACATTGATTCCTTTTGTGACCCTCTTCCTAGCAACTATGCACCACGCACTTGAAATAGAAGAACTCCTTTCAAACATATTTCAATATTGCAACCGACATCGGAGAGATCTTGCATCGCTGGCCAGGACATGTCGCACATTCAATGAACCCGCGATGGCTGTACTCTGGAGCATTTTGGACGACCTGAGCATACTAGCGAGGTGTGTCCCGGAGGCATCGACATTTCATATCGAAGAGGTAGACGACGACACAGACGAACAGGTAAGAAGGTTCTGTTCAAACATTCGTAAAGTTCTAGTACTGACAAACATTTTTCTCCTGCCATTCCACAAAGGAGGATTATTATTTGCTCCAC
>JBBPTB010000987.1:0-12011 GCA_038093875.1 Boletus tylopilopsis
CACGAAGTATGGCGACGAGCTGGTCACCGACGGGGAGAGCGTCTGACCAGGGCAGATCGTGCTGTGGACTGAGGCCATGGCCGTTTGTGAGCGCGGGCGAGCGGTGGGACTCGGCGAGAGGGAGCGGGAACATGACTAGCTGTCTTAAGTAGCTCGTCGCGATCAGCTGTGCCCGACTTGTGGTCAAGATTCGAGCTGGAGACGAGCAAAACGACCTACGCCCTGCAATACCGAGTTCATAAAACACGTATTACCGTGATTGAAGAGTCCTGGAGGTATCAGAGCCGACTTTTCGCGCTCCTCGCGGGCTTTTCTGGCTCTGTACAGTTCCTGCGGCGAGGGCGCCTTTGACTTTGGCATCGTTGGTCGTGTCTACTAGCATTACTACTACGATTGGCATCTAATACATACTAACACTCACGACCCCCAAAAGGAAGGGTCACTTGCCCAACACGTCCACTAGTCGATCCAGCAGTACCTCGTTCTCCTCCTCCGTCCCAACCGTGATCCGCAGACAGCCCTCACACCCAGCTTCGCTGCCTCGGTACCGCACAACGACGCCCTTGTCCTCGGCGAGCGTCTTGTACACTTTGAGAGCCCGTCCATTGTCCGGCATGCCCGTCTCCGGATCCAGAATGGGGACCAACACAAAGTTCGCATCACTCGCCCCAATGCTCGTCCCAACACCCAGATGCGCGAGCTTCTCCAGCGACGCTTTCAGCCTGTCACGGGACGCAAGCAGCGTCCTAATTTTGTCCCGCATGCCTTGAATCGCAGCAGGCTCGAGCGCAGCAAGCCCCAAATGCGCAGTCGGCCCGGAAACGTTGTACGGCGCTTTCGCGTTGTTCAGCACCTGAATCACTGGGGGCTGTGTCAAGGCAATGCCCAACCTGCGCGCCAGTCAGTTTCCCATTTCACGTGAGTCGCTTTCCGTGCCTACCGGATCGCCGCCAACCCGAAGCTTTTACTTAGCGTCTGCATCACCACCAGGTTCGCGTAATCTTTGATTAGCGACACCGCAGACGCGTCCTCCCCGGCGAAATCAATGTACGCCTCGTCCACGACCACGATCCCCTTGAACGCCTCATATTCCAACAGCGATCGAATCGCACCGAGCGTGATCCGAGTCCCAGTCGGATTCCCGGGAGAGCACAGAAACACGAGCTTGATCAACGGGTCATTAGACAGCACCTCCTTTACCTGTTCCCTCCTCAGCACCGTAGTTGCACTCCATAGGACAATAGACACACCGAGTCCACGGGCAGACTAAACCGCCCGCTGTCTCCTCCTTCCCCTTGATCCCCGTTCAAGTTGAGATGACACCGAACGACCTCGATATCGTTCACCTGAGCACAGACCGCGTACATGCCATACGTCGGTGGAGTGATCAAGATCTTTTCCCGTCCAGGCGTGACGCACACCCGCATGATCAAGTCGATCACCTCGTCCGAACCCACCCCGAGGAACACCTCCTTCTCGTTCACCACTCCCCGCAGCCGCGCGATCCGACGCTTGATCTCGTCATGAGACGGGTCTGGGTATCGGTTCAGAGGCGCGCTCAGCGTGTCCCGCAACTCGGGGGGTATCGCGCAAGACGGTTCGAGCGAGTGTCCGAGCGCGTTTTCGTTGGCGTCGAGCAGGATGCCTTGTTGGTAGTCGTCCCGAGCGCAGCGGTACGGGTGCAGCGCGAGTATGTTGGGTCGGATGACCTTTCCAATGTCGAAATGGGCCGGTTTCGTTGACTCCGAGCAGGGCCCTAGACCAAGGATCGGCATCGCGTCCACAGAGAAGAAAGAAAAAGAAGGCGATGACTCGATCAACTTCAATCTAATCTATTACGACACTTGCCACAAATGCATCTTACAGTAAAATTACTCTAAGCCATTGGTGACATTTTCCATATTCTAACAGATCCGTCGTCTGCGACAGTAGCGACAAGATCCTCTAACCCAGACCGAGGACACCATTGCACCGAATTTACCTCGTAAACGCCATGCGCAGACGACGTGGTCGCGATGAGTCTCGACGACAGCATAGCACGCGCAGCATCTCCTTGAGCAGACTCCTTTTTGCGAGTCGAAATCAGAGTCGACCGACGTGCACAGCCAACCGTTTGACTCACCGATATCTCCCAGACGTTTATCGTGCCATCGCTGCCCGTGCTCGCGATCCATCCAAGGTTGTCGTCTCCCCCGGTTCTCCAGCTGATCGAGTATATACTTCTCGTGTGACACTTGATCTGATGGGCAAACGTCCATGTGTGTTTGGCGGTCCGTTCCCAGATTCGGATCGTGAGATCGTCCGAGGACGAGGCAAGGTAGTCACCGCGAGGTGCCCACGCAAGAGACCATACCGTTCCCGTGTGACCAGACAGCGTCAAGAAGCAAGACCAGTCTTCGTCCGGATCGTCCTCATAAAGTTTGATCGTGTCGTCGTAAGACCCCGATGCAAAAATCTACAAATCAATCATCAAAGCATCGCGCTACGACAGCAAAAAGACACCACCTCTTCCGTAGGATGCCACGACACGCATTTGACGTCTTGATCGTGCTCCATCATCACGTTAAGGCACTCGGGATCCCCGTCCGGCATGACTGAGACCAGGTCAAGCAGCGTATAGACGAGACGACGAAACGCGGCAATCACCTTCCCAGACCCACACCGACTTGTCTCGACCACAGGTCGCCATCAGCTTGCCCGTCCCCGAGTACGCGACGCACTTGCATTCGCTCTCGTGGCCCTCCATCGTCCCGATCCGCTCCCACTCTTCAGACGCGGACACGTCGTCGTCGTCGTCTCCGGGCTCGCATTGTTCCCACAAGGCACCAAACGTGTCAAAGGATGCCGTCGCGAGCGTGTTCCCAGAGGGTGCCCACGCAACGCTTCGGATCGTCTTCTTGTGGTCGGTCGGAACCGTCGTGTGGTACGAAAAGGAGAGCTTGGATGGGTCGAAGGGGTCTTTGCGGTAGCTGTACAACCGTACGGTCTTGTCTGCCGAACACGACGCCAGCAACGGTTTGGTTGGGTTCCAGGCGACTTGCCAAGCGTACTCTTCGTGACCTATACCGATAATGATGTCGAAAATGGGTTTGGGGTGTGTTGGATGCATGCATACCTGGTAGATCGGCATACAGATCCAGCGAAAACGGTAGATCCGAGGTTCTTGAACCATCGGGCTCGTTTGGAATGTCCATGGCAGAGACCTGTTGATAAACAAACTGACCTGAGAAAGACACGCACACTGAACTTTGATCACTTGCCGACGAAAGAAGAAAGAAACGATGTGATCTGGAAGATGGCTAATGTGCAAATTTTCGATGTGTGCAGTGGCAGTGTTGCTCGAATTCAGTGGAACAAATGCAAACGGAGTATGTACAGTTTTTTCTCGTAACCATGCAACATCTATAGCCTATGTCGACTTGTGAGAGCCCGTGTCATGATCAATCTATACTCAGGGGATATTTTTTCCGACCCTGTAACTTGTATTAGACGGTATGAGCCATTTTCGAAACTCGTGGGCAACGCCAACTTACGTTGTCCCATTGATTGATCGTGCCGACATACGCTACGGTGCTCATCACCACGGCAGATATGCCGACATAGTACTGTACCCACATCGGTGCTGGGACTAAAATGATGAGTATAATGCAGTAGGTCAAACATTCAATTACGCACATGGTTGGCCCATATCAGAATGTTTTTGAACATTCTTGGTGAAAAACTCTGTCGCTTGGAAAAATGTCACCACGGTGGTTGTCAGTAGTCCCATAGAGTATGCAGTGAAGGAAAACGGCCCTCCCAAATGAAGAGCGCCAATCATGATGGACAATAAGAGGGCAAAAAGAACCACCGGGAGTGATTCCGCAATAGAAAGCTCTCTGCAGTTCCAGCATGTGAAGAAAAGAATCCCAGAAAGAAAGTATATCAAGGCGCATCTGTATACGACAATTTTCAGCAGCTGCATATCTGTTGTCGGCTCTAGCGTAGTGCTTAGCTAATCACAGAGGTGAACATGTTCCGAGAACGGCGAGAACATTCATGTACATATTGTTTACGAATCGCCGGACTACATGTTTTTCACGATAATCTGGGGTCAGTTAGTAAAGACCGGATCCGCATAACACAAGTGAGTTCCCAGATAAATTTTTCATCCGAGATCAGTTTTGTCGGTTATCCCATTCGCGTTCTCCGAGTTATTTTCGTTCACGCGTATCTTGGCACCTGTTCGTGTCTGCAACGCGCACCATCAATGCATTGGCACACCTGCCCAACCTTTATTGACAGTTTTCATTGTCCACTTTCTGTCATGGAAAAGCCAGGATTAGTGAACCACGCACTCAGACTGCATCGACGGTCTCATCTCAACAACACATGTGAACAACCGCTTCGGTGAAACTGACCAGTGGGTCTCTTAATCACCTCTAAGTGCTATTTTTATCAGAGGACGAGCTACATAAGTTTTTCCTTGGTGTCCTCATCCCTCTCAAACACGGAATGACTATCTCTTTCCTTGTTCTCGTCCTTTCAGCTGTCGCCGTCACCGCGCAGACTTTCCAACCCTTGAGGTTCGCCGGTGTCAACATTGCAGGATTCGGTATCTCGTCCAACGTTTTGTATACCCTCGTCTAATGATCGTTCCAGACTTCGGATGCGGCACGGATGGTACATGTAACATCACCCGGGCTTGCCCTCCCCTTACACAATTAGGCTGTATAACATCTTTGTACAGTATATATCGCCTCGTTGCTCACGCTTGGCCATGTAGGTGCGGATGGCCTCGGTCAAATGCAACATTTCGTCAAGAACGACGGTTACAATGTCTTCCGCCTCCCCGTGGGCTGGCAGTACCTCACGTACAACCAAATGACTGGCGTACTCAACCAGACCCAATTCGGCAACTACAACATGCTTGTCAATGCATGCTTGAGTACCGGCGCATATTGTGAAATCGACATTCACAATTACGCACGGTATGATGGCGAGGTGGGTCTGTCGAATAGTGACGATCGCCATTTCTGAAACAGTCGTCCCAGATCATCGGTCAGGGCGGCCCAAGCAATGAAGTGTTTGCTGAGCTCTGGTACAACATTGCTGATTATTGGAAGAACGAGAGCCGAGTCATTTTCGGAGTGTAAGTCGTCTGAACCGCGGTCGTTCCAAAATTGGCTGACAAGTTGCAGAATGAACGAACCCCATGATATCCCTGTGAGTCTCCCTCTCAGTCGAGGTTCGGTGACGAAACTAAAACGGAGTTTAAAGGACATAGTGACATGGGCCTGGTCCGTTCAGGCCGCAGTGACTGCGATTCGTTCCACCGGTGCCACTTCGCAACTGGTTCTTCTCCCTGGTAATGACTACACGTCCGCGGAAACATTTATTTCGAGCGGTTCCGCTGCAGCGCTCAACATGGTGAGGAATCCCGACGGCACCATCACCAACCTTATCATGGACGTCCACAAGTACCTTGACTACGATAATTCGTAAGTGGTGTTTGTGGATTCCGTTTTCCCGTCGCTGGTTCAGGATCGAGATCAGTGGCACCCACATAGAATGCGTGACCAACAACATTGAGAGCTCTTGGTATCCCCTCTCGACGTGGCTTCGCGAGAACGGTAGACAGGCACTCAACACGGAGACGGGTGGAGGAGACGTCGATTCGTGTATCGGCTATCTCTCTCAGCAGCTCGCCTACCAGGCTGCCAACTCTGACGGTCAGTCTTTCAAGTATACAATCTACGAGTGCTGAGCAGCACGTCTACGCTAGTCATCCTGGGCTATATCGGTTGGAGTGCAGGCTCCTTTCCACCATTCTATATCCTTAACGAGACACCCTACTATAATGGTACAGGGTGGAGTGACACACTGGCCGTGTCGATGGCACTGTCGCCTATGACGAACAAGCTCGTTTCGTCTGTAGTATAATCGGCACTTGTGATCTAGTCATGAACGTGGTTATACTGAACACCTCTCACTCGTGGGCGGACGCTTTCGTGGTAGATCAACGAGCGAATATGTTCCTGAATAGGTGCGTTGGGTCCCGTTGTTGATGATTGCTTCAAACATACCCAGTGACGCGAGTCAAGCCGTATTGCGCTAGAGCACATAGCCAATTGTTGCAATATGATGTCGATTTTTCCAAGTCGGCAATGGTGTAGATGCTTATTGCGATCGCGAATGCCAAGCATGACCACAATCATTATTGACTCGATTGGTTTGGGCTCGGTGATAGCAGTGGAATAACTGTCTCTCGCGCGAGTCGCCGAAAGACTTCTCAAACATAAATGGCATAAGCAAAAGGATATTCGTGTAATCATCACTTCAACAGTAATGCAAGTACATGCGACAACTTTCAGGCTCTGGACAGACGACTAATGACTGAAGTGCAGACCTGAGCCAGTTGTAGATAAATTGATATTTCTCTGCGTGAACAGCGGGAAGGAAAATAACACACAAGACGGTTCGAGATTGGATCGAATTTGGCCAGAGTCCAGCAGAAGTGGTCATGCAGCATTGTACCACAGCTATTAGACTCGTCGCAACTCCCGTCACGTTCACCTCCGTCACAAATCCCAACATTTTTTATCGCCAAAAGGCACCAGTGAGTACCCGTGGCAGAAAGGCAGGTGCTACCTGTCTTTATGCCTCGGGTATACAGTACAGCCTCCTCCTCAAACATTGTCGATTCCAGTGTTGGGGTAGACGACCGTAGTGTCCAGAGCAAAGGGAGAGGAGAGGGATAAAGGTGAGTTCGCATCGGCATTAGCGATCCACTGCATCATCTCCTTGTGGGACGCGACGAACACGGAGGTGCGCTTCTTGCGAAGAAACCGGTCAAGTAAGCAAGGATCACGATGAATGGTATGTCAAATATTCTCACCTTGTCAGCAGGTTCCCTAACAATACATTACCAACTGCCTATATGGTATCATCAGCATGACGACGTCAAGACTGCGATGGTCACAGCAACATCAAGAATGTTGCGCTACGCAAGGAAAGCTTCATTGGGAATTGAATAGAGCGAACTTGAGTGTGGGATCATACTAATGCCTGGTTGCTCAGGGTATATACGAGCCTTTGCAAGCTGACCTCGTTCGTTCCCTCATAACCTGTAGCCTTCAAGCAAGGAGTTATTTGATGTTCAAGATCACACAAAGGAACAAAAGTTTGAAATGGAAATACCAGCGCCTTCCGGGAAGCCCCAAAAGCGGAGGAAAGCAAGCCAAGTCGATGTAACCGGGCATTTTGTGGTCCATCTATGTGACGTGTACGGCTGTAGAGGAAATTCTACTCGGTCGGTGTAAGTGACCCGTGGACGAATGATGGTCCTTTGTAGAATAGCAAGAGAATTATGTTTATTAGAACAGAACCGCCTTACCTGTTCGTCTCCATCTTCCTCTACGTCTTCGGTTTCGTGAAATCCTGATGTTTCCAGAACACGCATTGCTAGTACGCTGAGGTCGTCCAAAATGCTCCAGAGTACTAGTACGGTCATCGCTGGTTAATTGTCATATTGAATGCGCGACATGTTCTGGCCAGCCTGAGCGATGTGAGACCTCTTCAATGCCAGCTGCAGTAATATACTTGAAAAGGAGTTCTTCTATCTGAAGTACGTGGTGCGTTGGTTGGGAGTCGTTAAGCAGAGGTCTCCATAGGACATTGAAATTGTGAAACTTCTCCGAATTCAGGGATGTACGACTCCAATCTCTCCTTCTGCCACGCACACCAACGCCCAATTGAACGCGCTATCATTCTACATCGTGTACATGTCCGCGCACATCCCAGCGCGCTCCGTCGCCACCTACCTAGCGAGGATTTGCTCCAAACTTGAGGCAGACTTCCCAGACGTGCAACACAACCGTCGACACCCTATCGTGCAACGCACACTGAAAGGTTGCCTCAAACGCGTGCAGCGTCAACCGACTCAAAAACCCCCACTCGAAATCTCCCACCTTGTCCGCACGACATCCCTCCTTGCTGTGTAAGGAACACGGCGACCTCCTCTCGGCTTCCATGGCCTCATGCGTCTCGGTGAGATAACTTGACCGGATTCACCCCACCTACAGTCATATAAGAAACTCTCATTGCGGTGCTCTGTCCATACCCCACTCACAAAATAGAAAAGACAGCCCAAGGGAACACCATCGTCATCCAGGCGTTCACTCAGCGCTGCGACCCACTGACTCTTTTCTGCCATTTTTTTTTTTTGGATCCTCGTTCATTGTCCGTAAGGCACTGTGCCTTTTGCCTTTCTGCCGTTACCTGGCTTCGCGTGACTTCCTCTTCCAGGTTGCACCCGAACTTTGGCTCACCTCATGCCGCACACCACCGACCCGCTCCTGGTTTATGCGGCGCTGTCGCAAGTTCCTAGCCGAATTCAGCGGCCATTCCATGCGCGCAGGAGGGGCCACCACCCTGACGATACAAGGCGCCTCGCCCTACTTGATTCAAGCAACGGGCCGTTGGTCGTCTGACGAGTGGCAAAAGTGCGTACGCAAACACCCTTTCCTGCAACAAGCACTGCTGCACGCCGAACCACGAGCAGACGCGTAGGCACAACCCCGTAGCGTGCTGCGTATACGAGTACCATGACCAGTCGATTTCCCTTTTTCTCTCTTCTCCTTTTCTCTCTTCTTTGTTACTTTATTTTCACACGTTCTCGGCGGAAGCCCGTACACTCACGCAGCTTGCTACGACTCCGTTGAGCCCGACGTCACGGTTCCATGTACAACGCATGAAAATGTCATAAAAACTCCCTTGACCACGTGGTCCAAGGGAGTCGTTCTTAGCCACATGAGGCCCAACTCCAGTGACGCGGCAACACAATCACAAACCCCAACCCTATTAACTCTTTCGACTAAGCTAGTTCGGGCGATGCCCAGATCGGTGTAACGCCGCCGCTAACAAGACGTTCCCTCGTCTGAGCTCTCATTCTCATCGCTTTTTGCAGTGATCGTCATCCTCGGGTGTCTTCGACGCGGTGGCTGACATTAGATCCGCATAACAGCCCTTTTTCAGACTCTGGTGGCATCAGCTTATAGTGTTATCCCACTCGCGTTCCAAGATTGTCCGAGGAAAATCCGAGTTATTCTCGTTCACGCGTATCTCACGTGTTCGTGTCTTCATGCATCAATGCATCACACCCAACCTTCATTGGCGGTTTTCATTCCTACCGTGGTCCACTTTTTGACAGAAATTTCAGGATACCTCCTAGTGAACTACGTACTCAAACTGTATGGACGGTTCTCGTTGTCGACAGTCTCATCTCAACAATACCGACTCGGAGTGCCCTCCGGAGAGACTTCGGTGGTGCATGTGAACAGCCGAGATTCGGTGAGACTGACCAATGCGTCTGTTATTCACCTTTTAATGCTATTTTTATCAGGAGGCGAGCTACATAAGTTTTTCCTTGATGTCCTCATCCATCTCACACACGGAATGATTTCTATCTCTTTCCTTGTCCTCTTCCTTTCAGCTGTCGCCGTCACCGCGCAGACTTTCCAACCTTTGAGGTTCGCCGGTGTCAACATTGCAGGATTTGGTATCTTATCCAACGTTTTGTACACCCCCGTCTAATGATCGTTCCAGACTTCGGATGCGGCACGGATGGTACATGTAATATCACCCAGGCGTGTCCTCCCCTTACACAATTAGGCTGTATAACATCTTTGTACAGTATATATCACCTCATTGCTCACGCCCGGTTGTGTAGGTGCGGATGGCCTCGGTCAAATGCAACATTTCGTCAAGAACGACGGTTACAATGCCTTCCGCCTCCCCGTGGGCTGGCAGTACCTCACGTACAACCAAATGACTGGCGCACTCAACCAGACGCAGTTCAGCAACTACAACATGCTTGTCGATGCATGCTTGAGTACCGGCGCATATTGTGAAATTGACATTCACAATTACGCTCGGTATGATGGCGAGGTGGGTCTATTGACTAGTGACGATCGCCATTTCTGAAACGCAGTCGTCCCAGATCATCGGTCAGGGCGGCCCGAGCAATGAAGTGTTTGGTGAGCTCTGGTACAACATTGCTGATTATTGGAAGAACGAGAGTCGAGTCATTTTCGGAGTGTAAGTCGTCTGAACCAGTCATTCCAGAACTGGCTGACAAGTTGCAGGATGAACGAGCCCCACGACATCCCCGTGAGTCTTTCTCAGTTCAGGCTTCGTGCCAGTGACGAGACTAACATCGGCATCCAAAGGATATCATGACATGGGCCTGGTCTGTTCAGGCCGCAGTGACTGCGATTCGTTCCACTGGTGCCACCTCGCAACTAGTTCTCCTCCCTGGTAATAACTACACGTCCGCGGAAACATTTATTTCGAGCGGTTCCGCTGCAGCACTCAACATGGTGAGGAACCCTGACGGCACCATCACCAACCTCGTTATGGACGTCCACAAGTACCTCGACTACGATAACTCGTAAGTGACCTTTGTGGATTCTGTTCGCCCGTCGCTGGCTCAGGATCGAGACCAGCGGCACCCACGCAGAATGCGTGACCAACAACATCGAGAGTTCTTGGTATCCCCTCTCGACGTGGCTCCGCGAAAATCGCAGACAGGCGTTCAACACGGAAACGGGTGGAGGAGACGTCGACTCGTGCGTCGGCTATCTCTCCCAACAGCTCGCCTACCAGGCTGCCAACTCTGACGGTCAGTCTTTCAAGTGTATGATCTACGAGTGCTGAGCAGCATGTCTACGCTAGTCATCCTGGGCTATATCGGTTGGGCTGCAGGCTCATTTGCGACAGACTATATCCTCAGCGAGACGCCCTACTATAATGGTACTGGGTGGACTGACACACTGACCGTGTCGTTGGCACTGTCGCCCATGACGAACATGCTCATTTCCTCTGTTGTATAATCGATACTAGTCATGAACGTGGTTATACTGAGCACCTCTCGACGTTTTCGTGGTAGATCAAGTGAGCGTGTTCATTGAATAGGTGCGTCGGGTCTCGCTGTTGGTGGTGGCTTCGAACATAGCCAGTGCTTCTTGAGCTGGACGGGTGTCAAGCCGTGTTGTGCTGTGACTCATGTACATGCTGGCTGCAAGCACGTTGATATAGCGTCGTAGATCCTTAGGGATGTCGCAAGTGCTAAGGCTGCAGACCGCAAGGTGAAATCACACTCTGCAGCTGAATGTCTCTTGCGCTCGCACTCATTGTTCGACTCCGCTGCACTGATTCGTCATTCGATCCCATCTATAGCAAGACAAATAACCGATTATAATTGACTTGGACGTTATCCCCGTTGCTTATGCCGACTCGTGAGAGTCCCGTTCGCTGGACACCTTTGACGCCAATCAGTAGTAGTTGAACTGAAACCCAAATATTATCTTACCGCAACTTTATCTTTACCCGACAGAATCTCGGACTCGGAGTTCAATAAATCTATATAGATAGCATTAGCGACCCGTTCTCGCAAAATTCGTGGCAGCTTACAGTGTTGCCATTCTTCGATCCCGGCCGCATACATCAACATGCTAGCCACCGGGATACCTATGATGAAAATGTATTGTGCCAATGTCGGCATTGTGACTAGAAATGATGGGTACTGATTCTGTGATATAGATCAAAGGTTCAATTACTTACATTGGGCCATATCTGTCTGTTTTTGAACTACCTTGGAGACAAACACTGTCGCTTGGAATAATGTTACCGCAGCGGTCGTGAAGAGTCCTAGACAGTATGCGACGAGGGAGAGCGGCCCCCCTAAATGAAGACCAGCGACGAGGACGGACAGTAGGAAGGCACCAACAACCACGGAGAAGGATTTCATAATGGAAAGATATAAGCAGCTCCAGAGTGTGACGAAAAGAGTTATCAAGAAAAAGCATACCAAGGCATACCCGTGCAGGATTATCGTGACGGGCTTCATGGTATATATGTTTTTTTTTTTTTTTTATATATATCCATTTTTGTCCCGTTGGGGTAAACTATCTCCAGCTCGAAACTAGCTGTGGCAGTCCTCATTATGCCAGTCCCGAAATCGTAAACGGCAT
>JBBPTB010000988.1:0-11994 GCA_038093875.1 Boletus tylopilopsis
TTGATGCAAGGTCAATTATGGGAAAGGCCGCGCCGAAAAGGGTACTCACCGAGATCGCCACTACCCTGCTCGGAGATGAGGTCGAGAATACGATACATGCCCTTCATGGAACAAGCCAAGTCCAGTCTGAGCTGACGCCATCTACGGCAGAATGTATGCCAATTGGTGGTACCCGAGGAGAAGCTGTCAAGTCTGCATCAGAGTCAGAGTCCGAGTCCGAGTTGAAGAGGTTTCCACCACGAGAGCGCAGATGATACGAGTTGCGGTGGCGAGAGTTGGCTTGGTCGCCATCGAAAACGAAAAGCGAACGGTGGGTGTCGCGTTGTGCTGCATCCTCGGAAGCTGACACCAGAGGTGTCGCAGGCCCTTTCCATTGTGCAAGACGAAGGAGAGTGGTGATGGCAGCAAGACGAGGGGGCGATGGTGATGGCGCGTCGTCGTCGTCATTGCGTCGCTGTCATAGTTGGCGTCACGAGACGAGGGAGAGGAGAGGCAATAGCACGTCGTCATCGCCATGGTTGGCATCGTGAGACAAGGGAGAAGAAGTGGGCGAGGACAATGGCGCGTCGTCCGAGTCGTCGCCGTCACGGGACGAGGGTGAAAGCAAGGGCAAGGGCGAGAGAGGTGTCGTCGTCGTCAGCGCATACCTGTGGGTAAAACCCATACAGTGCGGATCAGCACTCGCGTGCCGTGTCAAAACAAGGTGATCTGACATTGCGGTATCCCGTGTCCCGCAAGCTCATATTACCAAATTGAAAAGTCCGTACCGCAAAAGAAGCACGCCGGGCCGCAGAACTGAGCATGCATGTCCGGCTTTCCATATCATCGCGAGACGAGGGAGAGGGCGAACGGGCGAGGTAAGGTCGAGTGGGCAATGGCGATGGCGCGGCGGTGGCGTCGTCATCGTCATTTCGAGACAAGGGAGATTCTGGGAGAAGGTGAAGGTGAGAGGGCGAGGGAGGGGGTGCGGCATCATGGTTTCGAGACAAGGGTGAGGGTGAAGACGAGAGGGTGAAGGCGAGGCGTGGCGGCGTCATTGTCATCCCAAGAGGGCTCCGGGCTTGTGTACCTTGTATATTGATCTCGTGTCAAGTATCTATGGGATGTCAGTGTCACACATAGTAGCGATCTGGATTACATGGACAAGGTACTCTCAAGGTCTGCTTTCAGTTGGATGCTAACATTGATCCATCGGCACTACCGCCTCCACTATAATCCCTCGCTCATACACACGAAGGGAATCAGTCAGACACAGGCTCACTCTGACACTTTTTTCTCCAGCCAATTCGCATTCTCTCCCAAGATCTTGAGCGCCGACTCCGCCGAGTCGGCGTCGACAGTGATGATCAACTCATCAAACTCTCCGCAGGCTTCTGGCCCAAGGGGTTCGCAGACACGTTGTCCTTGATCGGTGCCACCTGTTGAACGGCTCCACAGTTGCACGTTCACAAGTTCGCCGACCCGAGTAACCTGCTGTTTCGTACAGAGGACGACGTTGCCACGGGATTGTACTTCGTCTGCTCAGGTCTGATACAAGAGCAACTTGCGCGGGAAAGTGCGCATCTCGGGAACAGAGACGAGGAAGGAACTGGGTGAATATTCAAACTGGGCCGGAGGAATGTGAATATCTGAGACGTGGGGTATGGTCTGAACTCACGTGGCGCATAGAGGGGTCCATGAAGACGCGCTCTCGTATTGCGCTGGATATAAAGGGAGTTTGATTGCCTGTACCAAAGAAGAGGGCTACGAGGGGGTAGACGACGATTTGTCCAGAGTCCTTGGGGGCAACAACTGAGGGAGCAAAAGACGGTACTGAAGAAAAGAACGAACCTGCGAAAACCCAAAGATTCGCAACATTGCATCAGAGCGAAACCTGAGAGCGTTAAACTGGATACCAGGAAGAGAGACAAGAACACACCTATCGATGGACTCGGAAAGACGTTGGACTAGAAGGTTAGCATTGGGGTTGTGACTGAAACTAACTTGCAAGCCGACGGGACACTCTGGGCTTGAATCCGAGCTGGACCCTGGTGTAGGCGTTGTTCGAATATGATGATGGAGAGAAAGGGGATAAGATTGGGCGGAGGGATGAGCTCACCTCGACGCATCTTTCGCTGTGTCTTCGTACATATGACCGTTGGATCACCGGTAGCATAGCTAGTCAAGTTGTTAGTAAAATAATCAAGTGACTTGAAGCTGTACAATTATGAATCTGATGTGCATTGACGACGGCAATGAAGGGGACACTATTGACGCCGTGGGGGCGGCAGCATTATTGTATTCATCGTCGCAGTGGAGGTCGTGTGTCGTCAGCAACACATCGTCATGGTGGCATGGTATTGATATCTAAGCTATCAGACTACATCAGGGTGCAAGATAAATGAATATATAGACATTGTTATTAGTTGGATCCCAAGAAACCTTCCAGAGACGCTGAACCATTCTTTCCATCAGTCCATCAGTCGCACGATCCACCCACCGACACGGTGAAACCCTTTCGTCTGGCCTTTCGGGCAATTACCCGGGGGTTAGCTGTGGTATAAATTTTTGACCCTTTTCGGTAAGTGGTGATGGAATCACCGAGAACGTGTTGCGCGGCATCGGCAAATTCAATATCGCCTGTCGAGGACTCTGCTCGAATCTGCTGTTGGATAATTTTGATGGGAAGTCGGCGACAGGTGGGGCTGCTGAATGCCTCTTGGAAAGCTTCAGGAGTCATTGCCCTAAAGGCCATGATGAGCGCCTGGGACAAGACAGGGTTGAGCAAGTGACAATGGACGTGAAAGATGCTGCACTTACTTCCCACCGGAGCCATTGAGTTTTAATCGTGCGCCAGTATGTCAGAAGGCGACGGGAGTAAATTGTGCGCCAATAGTACATCGGGATTGCACGGCCAGCAATAACGAGGCTTGATTCCCCCTTCCAGTGGTCGGGGTTGTCATCCCACCGGGCATTGAGCTCGTATACACCATCCATTCCTGGCTTTAGCCGATATGCTGGTGGAGCAGGAATGACGTTTGAATCGATAGAGAATTCGGCCGGGTTGTTCCAGTGCTTGAAGCGGAGCACACATGCCTCCTGCGTCGGCTTCGTCGTCTTGCACAGGGAAGCACCGTAGTTGGCGCCAATCGCATCCGAGGTCCGAGCAGTGGGGGGTGGTGTTGGGACGGTGGCATCAGGGTGGGGGATGGCCTCGGACAAGGGCACGATCGGCAGCTCAGAGGTGCGAACACCCGAAGCATGAGCAGTGGGGGGCAGCTGCACAGCACTGAGGGCATGACTCGGTCCACGTCCTGAGGTGCTCTCAGGGGCCGGAGGCGCGATGTGTGGCTGCGAGGGTGATGCAGCATTTGGGTGGTTGTGCAGCGTGCAGAGCTTCACTCGGTCCGGATCCTGTGCGGTCGATCTCCAGGGGAAAAAAAGGGACATCTCTATTGATTTCTGCAGCCTGTCAAGCCAGAGTGGGTGTCATTAAGTCGAGCAAAGCGGAGGGAGAGGTGCCACTCACCCATGCATGTAAATCCGTGCGCACGACAGTTGACTTGCCCTGGGGACCGATAACACCAACCGCCACATTGCCTTCCAACATCGCACGGCGTCGTCTGTCCGACAGCTTCTCGCTCCTCCGACCGTTACCGTCTTGCACCGGTGCGGGAATGGGCGTCGACTGCGGGATACGGTGGCTACGACGCGTCTGAGGCTCAAGGCTGGCGGTGGGTGGACAGACGAGTCACGGTCAATGCAGGGTGGAGTCCGGAAAGAGCCTCACCTTGCCTTCCAATGGGACTGGCCTCCTGCACTGAATGCCCTGAGCCGCTCGACGAGGACTTCCTTCCGCGCCGTCTTGGGCATGCGGAATTCTTGGCAGCGCGCCATCAAGAATGTGACAGGTTGGTTTTCGCTGGCAGTCCGTGCACATCATTTCAGTTGGCGGTGAAGTCTGCAAGTGGTGATGGTGGGGGGACTCACATGGATATCGTCTGGACTGCATACAACCCATTCTCGCACAGCGGTTGGGTCAGGCCCGGGAACTGAAGCGCTCCGGATGATGTGCTACCGGGGGTCACGACGGAGGCGGAGACGGTCGCGACAGCCGTGTGCGTGCACGAGCTCGCGACGCTGGCATTGTCCCGCTCTTGTGTCGTAGTCATGGTTTCTTGGTGGACGTGGACCACAGGCGGCGGCGGCGGCGCAAACGGGTCATGCGGCAGAGAGAACCTCCGCCATACCATTGGCTGCGATGGTGCCTGTTGTCCGTCCGCGCGATCCAAGTCTTCGCCGTCGCCGGGATACGCTGAGCAAATAATGCTGTAAGACGGTGTCAGCGTTCATCCGGAAAGCTCGGACGGGAAGGCTCGACTTACCAGCCAAAAAGCCAGAGGAGGGTGAGCACAAGCACGACCACTATTGCCGTGGACGCCCACGCAGGGTATCTTGGGCGATTGGATCTGCGAGAAGCAGGGAGGCGGTGAGCGACGAATTCAAGCAGGAGGGAAGCAACGGAAAGAAGAACGAGAACAGCGGCAGGATCGGACGGAGCGAGCAACCCCAAGAGCGGGATGGTCTGAGAGAGGACGACGAGGCGGGAGCGGGAGAGACGACAAACGGCCAGAGGGGGCCCCACTCGCAGCCGGGTCAAGACAAAGACGACCGTCGACGGATCGCATTGAAGGACGCGGTCCCCCGGACACGGATCGAGTATCGAACTGTTGAACACGACGGTTGCCGTTTCGGTCGCGCGCCAAAACGGCTGCGATCGCTGAGAAATGCCGCACTTTTCGTTCGGCGAACTCGATCGGGTTGACAAGCGAAGAGAAAAACTGGGCGAAACGCCGCATTTGGGCGCGTGAGAGACGCCGTCAGGGCACGTGACAAGGTCGAGAGTGACGGGCGACGGTCCAGGCGTGACAGCACGTGACCAGGGACGGTCGCCCAGCAAAGAGAAGTCGCTTTCGATAGTAACTGAATGCTGTCACCGCGCTATGGACTTTGGCGATACGTAGATCGACCGATCTTGAAGGCTGCGCGTGGTATCAAGATCCCCTGCGGGCATGGTGTAAGTACTAGGCAACAACGCTCGATCGCGGTTTGTCCATTCCTCAAATCTGATCACGGTACTAATATTCTAAGGAAGTCTCTGTATCCAGCCGCCCTCCGCCTAAGCCCCCGCTCACGCAACACTATCCCTCCTTCTGTGAGTTCCCCAATATGTTGATCCAGGGCATCATTGCGACGTTTCTCACATCAACGAGGAAGTTCGTGTATTACAGTGTTAGTCATCGTTTGTTATTGCACACCAACATTTCCAGGTGAGTCATGTTGCCAAAGCTCCCAATTTAGAACTCACGAGTCTATAGGTGGCTACCGCGGTGAGCTGCTCTTCATTTCAGACGACTGGCGCTTGAGATAAGACCCCGGTATTCCCGCTGGAGTGTAGACCCTTCACCCTTCTTTCGTGAGTTCACCCCCACTTGCCACTTGCCGTGTTAATTCAGGGTTTCCAGGCGAGGTTTTCTTTTCTCACATCAATCTGGTCGGAAATATGATTTGTGTCTTGTAGTGCCGTTATGCTACCGCACACGCTTCCGCATTTGCATGCCCAATGTTAGACTGTGGCCCGTCGATGGCTCGTGCATGCGTTGCTTCCTCTTTTAGACGAGTGGTCCCAGCCCACTGAGCTTTTCATTTTGAAGTTCACATTTTTGCCCTGGAACTTTCTAGGTACTCGTGAGCTGTCCTGGTAGCATCATGATGCAATGCTGATCATAAGCACAGCAGTACAGCCGCCTTCCTTCTCTCTTGTCTCCGTGAATTCCACGAGCGTCCGAGACGAAGAACACATGGCTTCATCTGAGTCAAAAAACAGCACGCATACCTTGCCATTCGCCGCTCAGCGTGGTATTTCCAAACAAATGTTATGCAACCGGCGCACTAAAAGGAATTCCCCCGTCTTCGTCTCTCGGCTTCCAACGGAGACCATGGAGGCCATATTCGTCCAGTGTGCTCGCGACGAGTATTATGAGCACTCCGAACATGCCGAACACGTCAGCATGTATGATACTGTGCCTACTTGGGTCCATGTCTCGTATGTCTGTCGCAAGTGGCGTAGGATCGCACTGGATTGCGCAACGCTTTGGACATACCATTTCATGCTTTCCCCGCGCTGGACAGAGGAGTTATTGGCCAGGTCGAAGAACGCGTCGTTGAGGATGCATCTGAACAATTTGGATACTATGCCGTGGATGTGGAACATAGCGGAGAAAGTGTTGAAGCATGTGGAACGCATCGAGGACCTTAGTCTGGACTTCTCGGACAGGACCCCCGACAAGATTCTCTCTAAGCTCTCCTCGCCTGCTCTTCGTCTGCAAAATCTGGTGATTTCGGTGGATGAGGGTTTCGAGTTCGAGTGGCTTTCGGTGCTCTTTAATGGAGACACTCCAGCTCTTCGTATCCTGGAGCTGAGAGGCTGTCTAGTGCCGTGGAATCCGTTCAAGCTTAGTGGACTGACAACACTGAACCTGTGCTATCTTCCGGATCGGCTTCAACAAAGCATGGATAGTGTTCTGGCCATGCTGGGTTGCATGCGAAGCCTCAAATACTTGCTTCTCGACGGAGCTCTTGCTAGCGCTACTGAGTTTCTTTCCCGCGCGACGTTCCACACCCTACAGAAAATGAGTCTGCCTTGTCTCTCTCACCTTCACATCTCCTCCCCACTGTCGACGATCATTGCATTCATGTCATCCATCACTATTCCGTCGAAAGGAAGAGTCGTACTAGACGTCATTTCTGAAGAGCATTCCTCCTTTGATGATTTCGCCCAACTTTCTTCACTTCTCGCTCAAAGAATCAATCTTTCCAAAACCACGGAACCGTTCCGTCACCCAGTCCGCTCTTTGGCCGTCCAATTCGTAGGACTCACAGAACTGGAACTTGTACTCTGGGCAACCGATTGTGATTGTGATTTTTCCCAATCGATTGACTCCTGGGGCCACCATATCTCTCTTGGCATATTTATCTACATTTCATTCAAGGAAGAAATCCACAAGGATCGCTTCTGGAGCGGCTTTGTTTATTCCTTGCTCAAGACGAAGATCAAAAGCATCCACGTCACGCAACCCCCATTCTTACCTGGCCTCTGGAAGAGGATTGTAGGAACTTTGCAGGATCTGTCATGCATCAGACTCAGCTATGGTGATATGCCGGATCTTTTCGATATCTTAGCCCATGAGGATTTGCAGGCTCAGGGTGGGCATGCCACTGGTGACGCAGAGCAGAATCAAACCGTGGTGCTAGCGTTGAAGGTGTTGGAGCTCCATGAAATGACATTTTCACAGGAAAATGATCCAAGTGGCTCTGTTATCACTCCTCGCAAATTACTGGATACACTTTCACGCAACTGTGACCGCCACGTTCGCCTCAGGATGACTGCCTGCAAGCTAGGAAAATATGCTATAGCAAACCTGGATCAGTTGCTGTGTGATGTTGTTATCCGCGTAGCTGATGACTGACTCGTTGATTTGTGTAACGCAGATAGTGGTGTACAGGTGACCCGTTAGCGCATGGACTTCGTGGTTACGCTGGACGACGTGACTTCTTTTATTCGTATTTGACGAGACAAGGCAACCGTATATACCTAGGTCACACGGACGGTCGTAGGTAGCTACTTAAGGCGCCATCCCAAAGCCCCAGCCAATTTTGGTCGGTAGCCGCAACAATTTATCCAGTAGTGAATCTGTTATGTACTTGCAACTAAATAAAATGCAATGGACGATACCAACAATCACATACTCAGTCCAACGGTTTCTTCGAGTGCTGCAGGGACAACCTTCAATTCACATAATGACAACCATTTTACTGCATTCAACTACAATCGTGGACAACCACCACGGGCAAATGGCACATAAGCCATTGTTCAAATCGAGACCCTAGTAGTAAACAAGTGGACTAGCTAGTAGTACTGACTGCAAAATAATGAACACCGCGTTGGCAATGGCTCCGAGTCGGCAGCAGTTGCGCTGTGTCAAGCTCGCCATTGCTGACCGATCCACCCAACACGTAAGAGCATCCGTGTGTTGTCGCTGCTGTCGTACGACGCATCAAGGGGAGGAACGATGTTGGTGTTATGTGCGCATTGTCGTGTGTCACACGGCGTTGACGTCAATAACGCCGTGTCGGCGTCGACATCGCCCCCAACACGCCATCATGTCATGATGTCGTCGTGTCGTTGTGCTGCGGACAACACCGCGTTACTGTTGGCCCTCTCCTCCTTGCGGGTATTGTCAGCGACACGGCGTCGACGCGTCGCCGCCCTCGTCCCCATCACTGATGAGTTGTGACCCCAATCCTTGTGGTGGGGGTGGCATGCTATATTGTCACCTGACATTGAAGCAAAACAACACGTCATTGATTCGAGACGCAGCGCAACACCTCAGAAAGGGCTACCATCCTGTAGACAGATTTCATTCCAACACACCTCCTACTCAGCGGCAGGGACATCGAATTGCTAGTATAACGATGGAGATACGTTGCGTGGATGCATCGTCAAAAGGAGATCGACAGCGATGCTGCCACCAACATTGTCGAACGAGGTTGCAGAACAAACACATGATAGTGTATCATCCAAAGCACGCGGGTGCATCAACGTCAACCGCAGGAGGCACACCATAATGAGCACAGGCTTCCCGTAGAACTGTAAGAAAGTCGTGAAAAACACTATGCGGCGTCGATTCGGAACGCACCGTCACACTTCATGAAGGGACACGCCACAGCAGTCCTCGTCGACACGGCATCGAGATGCACTTCATCCATGTGGTTCTCCTGCACAACGGCAGGATATTGGCAATGAGATGTGGCCTGGAATTATCGTGGAAGGGTGCAACAGAACAGAACAAACGTTACACAATATGAGATACAAAACACTCACAAATAGTTTCCACGAAATGCTTGAGGGCCCACAGGTACCACTACTTTGCTGTAGCGGGAACAATTGCTCATATTCTGCCATACCCACTCTCATTACTGTTGGACTCAAATCTGCCAGGCGACGTTGGATACAGCAAAAAAAAAATTGTGCGTCAATTCCAATACATGATGTCTGCATATACGTAACTTCTCTCACCAAGCTCAGCTCATTGTTTGAGAACGGTTTGTGGTACATTTTTTGTTTTTTGGTCATTGGGTCGCGTTGGCTGATGTTGGCGTAGTGTTTTGCTGCTTGCCTGCATGAGCAGTGCAGGAGTACGTCATCGTCATTGATGTTGGTGTCGGGGCTCATTTTTGTCCAGACCAGTTCCAATCAGAGATAGTGCATTCTCACCCACCCTTCGTCTAGGTCTCACCAACAACATGTCAAGAACCTGCTGAATGTCTCTACCCTGTCGATCGTGCTTAGCATTGTCACGCCTCGCTCTTGGTCCTCTCCGGCATGATACGCACCGTCCTCACTAACGACGTCAACTTGTTTTGGATGTCGTCCTTGCTGTTCAGCATTGCGGGCAACGCCAGCGGCTTGCTCGGTCTCGCCTGAAAGCAGTCCATCTAGTACGTCACATATCCGTCCATTGGGTCTCTCGATTACCGAGGGCATGGGCATTTCTAGTTGCTCGTCGTACTGTTTACGTATTCTTCCGGCCAGGTATGCTCGAGGACTGGACGTTCCTTAGACAAAAAGGCTAGAAATAGCTCAAGGAAGTCACCACCGAGCTCGGCATGCATCTGTGCACAGAGCCGCGCTGGGTTGGTGCAAGACGCAGTTGGCCACTATCTTGGGCGGTTCTTGGCTTCGCTAAACCTCCTCGTCCAAGGATGGCACCACCACCCACTACACCCACAGCCACGATCACGGCGACACCCATCTCTTGCTTGACATCCCCGACCCACGCGTGCGCTTTCAAAACGCCGTGCAGGCCGTGATCAAGCT
Source organism: Boletus tylopilopsis (assembly GCA_038093875.1). Classification (NCBI taxonomy): domain Eukaryota; kingdom Fungi; phylum Basidiomycota; class Agaricomycetes; order Boletales; family Boletaceae; genus Boletus; species Boletus tylopilopsis. The sequence continues at coordinate 9,920 of JBBPTB010000988.1, forward strand.
GCAGCGGACCACAACGCCCGCGCGACCGGGTCTGCCCTGTGGCGACTCGTGGTGGCAAACGTCTATGTCGGCCAGCGGTGCTGGTGTTGGCGCGGGGGTGACCCGGAGGCGTCAGCGAGCTCCGTGTGCATTGCGGGGGGAGCGCATGGCCGAGTTCTTCGAGGAGCTGAAAGCGCTCTTGTTGACGCAGGTGTTGTTTCCGCATCAGGCGCTTGTATGGCACATCTAGTTTTCGGCCAACGGGCAGCATTCGGCAATGTCGAGGTGAACGTTGTCAATTTTTTTTTCAAGTGTCGGTGGAGTTGATTTTTTTGTTTATTTTTTGGGCAGTTGGGATGGCACGGATCGTAGGAGACGCTGGTATATCATCGGACGCTTGTGCACGTTGGGGGGATTGGTCAATCAGGTCGCTTGGCAAGTTGTTGTGCGTGTCGCATATGCGCACGTCAGTCTCATCACCCGCGTCTAGATCACCCAATGGTCGTTTACTCCTCACTCGGTTCAGAAGGGATATAAATGGCCCATGGACACGGGTGGTCTCAAGTTGGGGTCTGAGGCGCGTGTCTTTTTTTGTTCTGTAGCCGCAGTCTGCCATTGCTGACCTGGTGTGACGCGCGTGGCGACGTTAATGCCTACAAGGACTGGATACAGTGAGGGCTGCGATGGTTAGTTAAATTGCCATAAAATGTATATTTTTGCTATAATTATTTGCTGATAATTGAACCCGGCCAACCGCGGCACGCTTATGTTGTTCTTGTCCGATGGGCCTCCTGCCCAACACAGCTGTTACGTCGCTTCTGCCAAAAAGGAACTCGACCTACTAGCCTCGGGGATAAGGTGGAGAAGAATCAGAAGATCAGCTCCACCATTGGCGCGAGGGGCTATTTGCATCTACGAAACGCCAGATTCCTGGATCTTTTGCCTTGGCGATGGGCGGCCTGGCTTGACATAGTTCCCGAGCTAAGCAGGCTTTTCTCATTTGGGTAGCATGAGCTTGATCCTCGGCTCTTTCAGTTTTGCATCTGAACATTTTTGGATGCTCCCGCCTCCTTTTCGCCCTGAAAGTACACCTGTGCCAGCTTGTCAATTGTCGCAACCTCAACACTCCAGCCTTAGTATCATAGCCGCAGTTATTCTCCTCCTTGTTTCACCAGATGTCGATGAAAATGCAAACCCTCATTCTCGTTGCTCTTCTAGATCGTCCACAAGACATATTTGCAGACGAATCCCAACCCGAATTCTGGCACCTCACAGAAAGTCTTTTCGAGGAGCCAAACTCAGTCCTCTCTGACAGCGAGCGAAAATCCATAAACGACATGATTGCTTTACTTCAAAACGCCCGAGGCGGCAGGGCTAAGCAGCAAGTCATCGAAAGCAAACAGCATCCAGCTGGCTCGGCCGCGCTCCTCAAGTGGCATTCTGCTTACAAGTTCAACCCAGACATATATTCCCGTGTTGAAAAAGCGCTCGAGGACGAGGAGTTGTCTCCGCATGCTCTCATTTGGAGCCGTAAGCATAAACTGGATGATTTCCCCCCACGTTCTGATCCAGATGGCGCAATCGACACTGTTGCGTGTGCAGTCTTTGGTGAGAATTGCCTGGCAAATGCACAAATTGTCGGGGAGTTCAAAGAGGCCGTAACCTCTCTGATCCACCATGAGTGGGAACGCCAACGGAAGAAGTATATCAGAGCTGTGAAGACACTTGCGAACAAAAAGCTCACGGCTCAATGTGCCTTTGCAGGTAAGCCGTTGCATCGCATACCCGTCTAGCAGTTGATGGTAATCCCTTACGCTAGGTATTGAGAAGAAAGAAGAGCCGACCGCGTCCGAAACCTCCCACAAGAATGACAATATCGATCGACATCAATGATGGGTACGCTGGCAGTCCGAACCAGCTGTTTTTCATCGCCGTCGATCGTGCCCGTTACTCCTGGCTCATTACCCCCGCCGGTTTGGGATCCAGTGCGTTTTTGTATTTTCACTATACAAACTGATCTGATTATTTTTGTTTAGCTACGTCCGTCCGCCTTCAAGTTCTCTTGCAGAGCGTGAATAAAGTATTGGCACGTACGT
>JBBPTB010000989.1:0-11988 GCA_038093875.1 Boletus tylopilopsis
GGTACTCCTGGGCCAATGGGTCCATCTGACACATGGACCTGAACATTTCTGCGATGATGGCTCAAGGTATTTATTTCATGTCTTTTTCAATTTACTGACTCACATGGCCACACATCAAGTTGTCCATTTCCCTTAGCTTCTGGACAACTGGACCCACATCATGTATCACGCTTACAATGATGTGTATAGCAATGCAGGGGCTAAAATACCATGTGTACCATCCTCATCAATGGTTCTGCATGCTATCCACCTTGCAAAAGTTAGATGCATAGCAAGTAACCCTGAATGGGCGCCAAATGAACACAGTATGGTTTTCTATACTATGAATCTGATTCTGGACTGACTCGTTGTTTCATTTTATTCCTTAAGAGATGATTGTCATTGATGATGTTCAGACTCATACGAGGTGGAGTTCACTGGAGTTTCGGAAGAAACTGAAAACAGCTGTATGTCCTTCTCTTCTTGCTACTAAGTATACATTTCTAATGCTGCGATAGGCCTTGTCTGCATATACAGCATTTCATAATAACACATTCCACTCAACTCTGTATTTATTGACGCCTCAACCAGGTAGCCATGTTGGCCTTCTGCCATTCATGCCCATTCGTGGTGTTCAGACATTCAACAATACCCAGACACATCTGGTTGAATGGTATACAACCTGGTCAGACGCCTTTGGCTATGTCATGTGGCATCATTCGGACAACACTACTGTGCATATCTGTCCAAGTTCTATCCTCACCGCTTTGTTCACTAAACTAATATAGATTTATTTCTTTGCAAATGGACACATATGTGAGTTCCTCTGTGCCGCATTAAGAGATATGTCGTCACCCAGGTTCTTCGGTATGCAAGAACCATATTGAAACACTCAAGGTGAATGGAAGTGGCATCCTTTGAAGGCACTTGGGAGCAAAGCACTTGTGGTGCTTGCATATGCTTTGGGTTCAGTAAGTTGCTTGATTACACATCACGATCAACTATTTATTCATTGTCTGACTAGTATGCAACGTCAATCTATACTGACTTTGGCCTGAACAGGAACTGGGTAAAGAATATGTGCTGTCCTGCATGATGTGCAATGGTCTTGGACTTGCAAATGAGGATTTATGGGTGGTTGATAAAAGTAACTGATCTGACCATCCCTGAGCTCAGTTTGGCAGACCACCAAAGCCTACGTGATGCTCTCATTGTCCTACTGACTGAACTTGGATTCTTGTTGTAGTTAGCATGTATCTTTTTACTGCTGAGTGTATGTACTATGCAATTGAGATCTGAATCGGCATCGTGGTTGACTGGGACAGTCTGTCATTTACCAATCATGGCTGCTCTTTGTCACAGGCTCACATGCACAGACCATCAGTCTGATCCATAGCAATGCAAGCGCCTGTCCCCGACTCCTTATACTATCAGTGCACCACCACCAACACCAGAGGGGACAAAGGCGGCAACACACTGGCGTTGACGCACGTGCCACACACCTCATGCCACTGCCACCACCAGGACCAAGAACAACTTGAAAGCAACAAAGTGTGACCGCAAGCCTCACTGCCGTCGCCATTGCATCTAGACCCTCTCAAGATGTCGACGAGCACAATTGCTCGTTCGACATGGCTGTCTGTCGCCTAGATCCCTTCCCATGCAGCGACGAGCCCAATGGCTTGTGTGACACACACCTGCAGCGTCTAGACCCCTCCCTTGGCGTTGATGAGCCCAACAGCTCACTCAACGTCCCTGCCTATCACCCGGACCCTTCCAACAAGTCGATGAGCCCAATAGCTCATTTGACGAACCCAGACCCTTCCTGGCCCCTTCCTGCTGCATCAACAAGCCAATTGACTTGTTCGATGCATGTATTGCCCCATCTAGACCCCTCCCAAGCTGTCAACTGGCCCAACAGCCCATTTGACCCCCCTGCCTGTCACCTGGACCCCTCACAACACATCTTGACCCTTCCCACCATGTCGAACGGGCCCACCTGCTACCTGGATCCCTTCCGACACGTTGACAAGCCCCATGCTTGTTTGGTGCATGTGCCACCCTGCCTGAACCTTTCCTGAGCTGTCAACAAGCCTGTTGGCTTGTTTGACTTGTCCTCCACCCCATTTTGGACTGCCCCCATGGCATCAATGAGCCTATTCACTCGCTCAGCACATTCTCGCCTTGTCTGGACCCTGCTGAGCCGGATGAAGATGTCAATATGGTTGAACCTGAAATCCTCCAGTGCAAAGAACCATCACAGGATGGATGACGACGGTGATGCAGATGATTGTGATAATGAATGCCTTCCTGTAGAGGGTAATGCTGATGATGAAGAGCAGTCTCTGACAGAGGGTACCCAAGGATTTGGTGGCCTGGATGAGTCTGCTGCGATGGCCATCTTTGGTGACTATCAACATTTTGGGTCTTACATGGTATCTCTTTCAGGATGCCTCAAAACTACGCTGAACAATATCAAGTCCACCACCAGTCCAACTACTTGTCTGGTGACTCTACAGGAGTTAAGCAAACTGCTTTCTATATCTACCAAGGATACATTGGCTGGTTCATTCCAAGTCAAAGAGTTCGTGCATGAGCTCATTAAGATTTTGGGGGGACAAGGTGTGAATGAAGATGAAGGCAGTGATGATGAAGATCCTTGGCAATAAGCGCTGGGGCAAATTACCAAGGGGACGATAACCTTGAGGCTTGCTTGTAGGTGCCTTGCCAACCTCATGGAGGTTCTTCCAGGGGTGGCCCATACTGTAGTTTATCATGGTGCTATCCCAGTTCTCTGAAGCCAATTGAGACTTCCGAACAAACGGCTTAGTTGGAAATTGTGACAGCCATCACAAATTTATGAGTCACACTGTAAATCTTCTGAAGTTTTTTGTGCCGATACCAACATGCCCACTGCCCTTCTCTTGGCCTGACATGCTATACCGCTACCAAACGCTAAACATCAAACCATCATATGGCATCACAGAAAGAGACTTCGAAACTGTATTCGATGAAACTGCCTTCCATGTTCCCTCGTCCTCCTGTTCCAGGACTCACCTTCCATTGCTGAGCACAATGGTGATCCTACTATGGCTGCGGAATGGTCAACCTTTGATGAAGCCATGTGCAAATTGGTGGGTCGTCTGCCTTTTCACAAGCTTGTGCTTAGCAAATTCTCCAAACAAAATAGATTCTACCCAGGACTCAGGTGCCTGTCCTTGCCACCCAGAAACAAGCCTCCAAACTGCTGGAGATTTTACAGAGGAAAAAGTGGACTACGTACCAGCTTGCCTTGCTACAGAACCACCTTGACACATGCCAGTTGAATATGGCTGAAGAGATTGGTTTTGAGGAGACCATAGAGTTCTGTGAGGGTAGCGGCAACATTGCTGATGATCTTCACAGTGTTTCAGAAGCTTTCATTGCAGCAGTGTTCCATATTAGAATCAATGACCAAACACCTCTTGATTCATGAGCAAAGGTTACTACCATGCCTCATGTGTCACTAACTAGCACTTGCTAAGCCTAATGTCTAGTGACCATCACCTGTTATTGAGGTTGTTTTAAATCATTCATTGTAAAGTACTATGTATTCAAGACTCAGGAAGTCAAGTTATTTATGTTGCTCTCGGATGCATTCCAAGTGTCGATTACAACCTGTAGCATGCTTGCTCGCTGCATCCGAGTCTGTCTCACCAGTAAGACAGATTCTCACAGTCTGGATCAGCGTTCCTCACTGGGCCTCCAAGGACCTCAGGCTTCACTGTCATGCCATAGGTTTTCCAATTGGCCTAGGTACATGCTTGAGTCACACCTTGGGCAGGGCCAGATTTTCTCAAAGGTCCTTGTAGGCAGGGGTGAAACCCCCCCTTGAAACAGCGCTACACTAGGCATTCATGTCCATGAGCAGACTTCACTCATTACAGTAAATCACCCCATCTGTTGTATTACTAATGTGCCTCACAAGACTCCACTGTTGCTCAACTCAGTTCTCCTAAGACCCTTGATTGGTGTTCTCAAACACCGACTCGTCAAGTTGCATTTTCCCACACTCCCTTTTACTTCCTTTAGAAGCAGTTCTTGAAAGACCACTATGTGTTAGCAAGTTTCCTGTGAACATTCCTTAGCAACATAAAGGTAAGCCGAAGGCTGCAATGGCCGTCGCTGTTCCTCTTCATCCCTCTCTTCATCCCTTTTTCTTGCCATTCCCCATGTCAGCTAATGGTTGGCAACACAGTGGCCTGTTACAGTTTTCCCTGGTTGCCGGACCGGACCCGCTGGAACCCCTGTTTATTTTTCCTTTTGTTCTTCACCATTCCCATTTGACGGACAGGACATGCTTATGCCCTGAAGGCCTGGCAGACACCTTCCGCTCTGAGGAGCTCTATGCTCGCTCATGCAGTACTCACCACTGGAGTACACCACTGACCCGCCATTGTCCCCTTATGGCCCCTGAGGGGTAACTCTGGACCCTCAGCCTCATGATGCCCTTGAGGGGTAACCCTTGACCCTTAACCCTAGGGATAACCACAGACCCTAGCCCTTGCGACACGACGCCACCCCCGATGCCTAGATCTGGGGCATGACTCACGACGACTCACCATGAGTCCTGGTTGCTATAGGCAACCCTTAGACTGCCACATGGATGGTAGTATTCCCATGACGGCTAGGATATGTTTCCTGATCCACTGTTGCTACACTCGCTGATCCTCGTATACCCGGACAGCAGATCCTATTACGATACTTTTCCCTTGCTGCAGAGCACCACTCTTGACCCTCCGTCCAGCCGTGTATGCTCAACAGACCTCTAGCCGTTTAGGAGCATGTGTCAGACTAGGTTCACGTTTCACCTAGTCTTCCTCTTTGATCCTGTTGATCCTTAGTGATCCTCTTCCGCTCTTCCTGACAGCGGGATCCTGTTTAGCCCTGATGGTCGGAGTACCATTCAGGTATTACCCTTCACCCCCTTCCTGATGTGGGAAGGCCTTTGTTCCTCATTAGGAGGACACCCTTAGCCCAGATGGTCTGTGCACCATTCTGGATAGTATATAGACCCAGGGTACTAGCTAGAGATCGCTAAGCTAGTTCTACGCCTGTACTACTGCACTTGTCGCTGCCCTTAGGTGGGCCCTTGCAATCTTACTCGCTTCACTGGTGTACTGGTGCTAGGACGTCAAGACCTCATCCCTCTTGACCTTTGCTAGCATTCCAAGCCTGCCTTGCTCTACTTAGAGTCGAGCTTGTCGTAGGTCACACCTTAGTTGGTTGTTGGCCTTACTTTGTGTACAGGACGTGCACTTTGCTGGGCCCCTCACTCACAGTGCACAAGGTTTACCTTTCATCTACTATTGATCCGACCTCCTCTCGACTCGCATTTATTCCGCCTGGGCACGTGCTCGCAGTAAGTGTAACATGGCCCTGCAACTCCAGCGATAGGACAGAAGTGTGCTCATCCAAACGCTTTAGAGTTGGGGCCAAGAAAGAGACCATTAGTATTTCCCTCAAGTCCATACAAAGTGGGTCTCATCTTTGCTGAACTACTCAGGATCCTTTGGTTCACCATGGTCGTCATTTTGGACGGGCCATACACACATTCTGTAATGTCCAGACCCTGATCACCAATGGCTTGGTGATCTTGGACAACTGATCAGATGAAGATCTGGAGTCCGTAACCACACAGTGAGTCACTACAATCCATGTGCAATCACCTAATAAAATCCATGACCAGTGAGTGCAAGGAATACATGGTATTTCAAGATTTGCTGTGGATGGTACCAGGCTTAGAAGCAAGGCTCATGGAATCATCTGAAGATGAAGTGATTCAGATTGCTGATCTCGTGTGTCATTTCCTTTCTTATATTGTTGCATCAAACTCATCACCAAAAGATTCAGAAAGGTGCTAGCGGCGCTTGTGCTGATGACACCAAAGGGATGAAAAGCTCAATCATTGATTGGATCACACCAAAAGGTCAATCTCTCTCTCCCCATATCCCCTGTAATGTTAAATCTGGGCCTGGGTTCAACCATGAGCATATGGGAGCACTTCTTTGCCCAGCTGGACTGGACTGGGCAAACACTGAGTGTGTGTATACATATTTGTCATCGGGCAAACAGGTTAACTTTGAAAATATGCCAGGACTAAGGGGAGGTTGATGAGTGGGTAGATTCAAGTCTCTGGTGATCAATGGCCCATCTTTCTGTATTCTAACTACACATATGACATCGAGGACCCATGGAATGGACTGCTTAGGAGTGGCCTTCTCATTTCTGTAAGTTTTTTGTTTGATCTTGATACTGTACTATGATTATTACCTTTGATTCAAGGCCTTCAAGCACATCTTCACGTCACCAAGCTCAGTTGATCAAGAACCCAGGGCAACATGTTCAGGAAATGCACGTATCCATGGTATGCGCTCTGTAACAAAAGCCTCTATTGCATATGTAGCTACACAGGTTGGTGCAGTTGTTCATTCACTTTGTCCCCCACTTATTTTCATGAAAGGCGCAATTTGCATTGACATCTGCGCAGGTGTTCTCTTGTACAGATTTAGTTACTGATTCAGAACGTTTCTATAACTCCATCCTAGAACTTCTAGATGATCCTGAGGAAAGGGGCAAGGTTGATGAGCTCCTGACATGGTGGAACTGGTATGCTATCAATCTGCTCTACTTTCTTGCAACTTATTCATACATATTTGTGTGTTGGCAAGGATTTGGGAGAAGTGAGCAGCGTACAATGAACATGCTGAGTGCTCTAACAATGGGCATGTCGGGAGCTCCAGTAGTTAAAGAACCATTGACTCATTGTGTTCCTACTATGCTTTAAGTGAAATGTTCATTTTTACAACTGATCACAGAGAGTTTCTAGTCTGTGTCTAGTCTACTGCTGTTGCCACAACACAGCAGGAAACCCATATCAGGGTGAGTTCCGATGTCAATGAATACCTTATAGCTACAGATTGTAGTCCTTTCTATCTCATATCAAGGAAGGAGATGCAGCCCATGGCTGGGCACTCTGATATGAATGAAAACCTGCATCAGAATGGGACATATTTCCCACCTCCGACTGGATGCTACATACCATCATACCATACATTTATGACTGGTTCTGAGGTGGACAAGCAAACCACCCATGTCTTAACCATGGCCATTACCATAATTTAGCTTGAAAGTTATGTCACGTTGAGTTCCAGCGATTGCCAACAAACATTACCTGATAGACTGGCTGCATAGTGATGTCTCTCCCAATTGCAACAGATAGCAATCCCTGGACCACCATGGTCACCTTGATGTTATGGGAAGCTACCAATGTCTGGGTAGGTTATATTTTCATCCCCTATCAGTGTGCCATGGTTGTCACCCAATCTAGCAACATGTAATATAAGCTCGGATTGATCTGCCAGTAAAACAGGACCATACATTATCAAGGCCAGAGGGGTGTTATATATCGAACATGGACATGATTTAGATGATCTGTCAGTTCACACTATGTACAATAATTCTAGGCATGACAATATTGATGACGCCAAGGTACATCTGATGATTATACAAACTCAATCACAAGGTGACCAACACTGCCAGCTCTCCCAGTAAATATAAGGCAAGCCAAGGTGGATAGTCAGCATGATGCTCTTTGGGAGGGTTTTATAATTAATAAGGTCAGGAAATATCAGATATGACCATCTCAAACCTTCATTGATCTCCTGATGTACTCCCTCCTCACATGCCACATGTCTGAGATTGGCTGGGATGAGCTGTTCAAGATGCAGAGTGCCATGTTCATCATGGAGGAGGAATACTGTGTGCAAAAGTTGTAAGGTGACCCACCCCACACAATGTCGACATCGAGTGATGTGATCCACAAGGATGGGACAATGCATCGACATGGGGGATGCACAGTCTGCACGAGTTGGGCGAGAGTGCAACCAATGGAGGGGCTTGGCGCATATTCCGATCATCAAAGTGTTGACCGAGTCGGATATCGGACAGGAGTTGGTGGCTGCTACAACCAATGGTGAGGAGTGTACGAAGAATGGGGTGATGGGTCTGATGTTGAAGTGCCCTGTGGTTGTTGCTGCCACTACTGTTGTGGGGTCTGACAGGGACATGTCAGAGAGCCAGAGGACAGGTGCAGATGCGTTTTCATTTACGAACAAGAGGTTGTGTGAGTGGTGGTTGGATAATTTGTCAAGGTTCTCTACTAGGTCTGTTGGGATTCCTTTTTTGGTGTTGTTTGTCAGGGTTGATGAGATCGATAGGACCTGCATGTCTAGAGGACCATCTTTCATGCCAAAGTAGTGCATTTCAAAACACAACACGTGGCGTACCATAAGATGGGTTTAGAATGGGAGGTTTTATGGGACCTAGCGATACAGCTGCATCACAAGGAGGAAGCCAAGGAGGCGTATCAGCAGCATCTGGAGGGGGCATGGTATGTGCAAAAGCCATGGGTGAAGTTGTTGGAGATGTATGCTGAGGAAGAGGATTTGATGCAGACGTTGCAGAGTACAATACAGGTGGCTGCATATCAGTATGTGGATTATATGGAGATGATGGTGCATGCCCTTAGCATTGGTGTGGGGTGAACTGATGCAAATATGGACAGGGACAGTACCTGACGTTGATCACCAGATCATTTTTCAAGTTGGGGCAGGAACATGGGCATGGCAAGATTGCATTTACGTTGTTGAGTATGTGGTTTCCAGATGGGGTGTTGAGGATGATGGACATATAGGTATTTGGGGTATGGCAAGATGATCAAGGTGGCCTAATTTTCGATCTTCTCCTGACAGTATGCATTATGAGGTAGTTGACTGTATGTAGACCATATATATGTACTCTGCATGTGTACTCTGCATCTACGAGTCTATGTGTCACCCCCGATCCTCCCTTTTGATTGAGGTCGATCCATGGATGTTTGCCATGCATCCCTGTCATCACCCTTGGTCACTTCGCCAAGTGATTTGGCAATGCCTGCCTCGTGGTGGCAGATATCAAAACCCTCAAATGGTAGCATCTTTCCACCAACCCACTCCCTTCCTTGGTGCTCATTTCAGCCTTTGTACTTTACCCTCCAGCAAGGCTCACCTGTCCTATCTCATCAACATTTTACAGATTTGACCATAATGTCTAAAATTCTTGCTGTCCTCATCCTTGCACATGTCACAAGATGTTACACCCCTCAGCACACCTGCTTGATCCTGTGTCTCTACTTGATGTTGTCTCTCATTGTTTGATTATCCTTTTTACTATTTAGCCTTGATCTGTCCTGTCATTCCCTCTTCTCTGGTTTGACCTCTTCTTGCCTTTTGTCACATCCTGTATGCAGTTCAGGCTGTCTATATATCTATTCTCAACACAACCTCATGCTAGATCATCAAGGATGCCTTCACAGCACATAGCAGGGATCATTCAGAGTTTATCCAAGACCCCACACCTGTATCCTGTCCTTCACCAAGTCCACACCTCTCAGTGCCATATGTATCTCCAGCTGCTCCTCGTCAACCATTCATGGTGACATCTCGCCATGACAGGCCCAGTCATTCCAGCTTGGCTCCTATCTCAAGTCTATGTACCTAGAATCGTTTTTACCACATTCGCGACATGCCTATGGACCCCGTTCACCCCATCCCACCCAGCAAAGTCAGCATCCACACCAAGTCAGGTGGTGAAGGTGCAGCAATCTTTGACTCTAGTATCGTGTTGCTGCAAGGTTATCAATATGTCCCTGTCGAGAGGTCCATGGAAGGAGGTGATCGCGTGCTTGAGCCATGGACTGACTGCAAGGACTGCATATTGCTCATGATTTCACATGGCTGTCACATTAACATCATGATCAGGCATTCAAGAAGCACATTACCCGCATTTATGATTCAGAAGAGTTCAAGCAAACTGCCAGGAATGCTGAACATTTCTTATTGTCGATCCATGACTACATGTTTGGAAGACCAATGTCGCTTGTGGACATGGTAAGCCTTGCCGCCACCCTTGTCCATGTCTATTTCTGACTCCAGCTATAGTGGAATGTTTGTGGATCCTTGCACTTTCATTGTTGTCTTTCATTTCTGATTTGGTATAGGTATATGATTATCTCAACACACAATTGGCCCACAACCAGTGCTTGCTTTCCTGCTCCTGTCAACATTGATCAAACAGGCACGCAGCACCCTGGCCCACATTCAGCACACAGTGTCATTGCCTCTCCTGCTGTGGGTGGCAAACTCTACCTCTTTGGTACAACCCTTGTCGTTTGTACTGTTGACTCATTGTTGTGCTAGGCGGGGAATTTTTGTCGCTGTATCAGAACAGCTTCCATCACTATCATGACTTTTAGGTGTTTGATATCCAACACATAGCTGCGAACAAATTGAGACCAGGGTGTGACCAAGCACATGGTCGGGTCACCGGTATGTCTCGTGTTCATGTCGTCGCTAAGTCATGCTTTGATGTCAACAGGATGGCAATGTGGAAACATTTTACTGTGCTCTTTGGTGGCTTTTATGATCCTGGGCTTCAAAGTGTGTATATCTCATGTGTGTCACAATTGCCACTCAATGCACATCAGCCCAGCATCTCACCAGCCTTCATACACATTCTCTCACATGCTGGCCTAACGGTGCTGAAAACAGCATGTCCAGTCCTCGCAGTGGCTTTTCCTTTTGCCTATGACAGATGGCATTGTTTTGCATGGTATCTTGTTCCCCTCTAGCGATCAAATAGCTGAGTGACTCATTTCATCCAGAGACAGTACCAGACATTTCTGGAGTGATATCTAGGAATCCCCGCCACAGCTGCCGACTCTGACCTGGAGGAGTTTAAAATGGATCTGCTGGCCCATGTCAGGAGAGATGGGATCATGCCTCTCCTGGTCTGCCTTACGTCCCCTCTGGTGTGCTACGACCTTAGCGACACCATTCCTCCCACCATCACCCCATTACCGACATCCACTCAGCACACTATGAGCCTATGTAGAGAGATGCCCGAAGAGATGGATACTTGGGTTGAAGAAACCCCCAGACCTAGACTGTCACCCCGCTCTACTCACAACCACCACCCCCTCCATCCTTCTCCCCTCCAGAGATCGACAACCTAAAAAGCTAGTCACCAAGTTAGTTGGAGTATAGGGTTGAGTCAGGAGTCTTGACCATTAGACAGGAGCTAATGTTATGGTTTTCCCTGGTTGCCGGACTGGACCCACCAGAATCCCTGTTCATTTTCCTTGTTTCTTCACCATTCCCCCTTGATGGATGGGACATGCTTACATCCTGAAGGCCTGGCAGATGCCTTCCACCCTAGAGAGCTATCAAGCTTGCCTATGCAGTACTCGCTGGAGGAGTACACCACCGACTTGCCATTGTCCACTAATGGCCATGTGTCATCACTAGGGATCTTTGCCCATAGATTGCCTAGCTGGATCCATCCTTGAGGAGGGACACCTGTTAACCCTAGACCCTCCTCCTCTCGTTACACAACCTATCCCCCAATGCCTAGATCTGGGCATGACTCATGATGACTCATGACGAGTCCTGGTTGCTATAGGCAACCCTTAGACTGCTGCATGGATAAGAGTATTCCTGTTATGCTTACTGTGAGCATGTGCCCAAGCAGAATAAACGTCGTGGTCTAGGAGAGGTTGGATCAATAGTGGCTGAAGGCAAACCTTATGCACTGCGAGCTAAAGGCCCAGCGAAGTGTGTGTCCTGTGCACAAGATGAGGCCGACGACCAACTAAGGTGTGACCTACGACGAGCTCGACTCGGGGAGCAAGCGAGGAGCGTGAAATGCAAGCAAGGTCAAGAGGGACGAGTTCTTGACGTCCGAGCACCAGTACACCAGTAAACCAAGTGGATTGCAGGGGCCCACCTAAGGGCAGCGTGGCGATGCAGATACAATGGTGTAGAACTAGCTTAAGGGTCACTAGCTAGTACTCTGGCACTCTATATACCATCCAGTATGGCGCACGGGCCATCTGGGCAAAGGGTGTCCTCCTAAAGAGGAACAAAGGCCTTT
>JBBPTB010000990.1:0-11981 GCA_038093875.1 Boletus tylopilopsis
CACGACTGGGAGTCTGGCTGGGTAAACTCTGCGGAGCCTCCCATAGGTAGCCAGCGTAACTCGCCGCCCCAAATGACCAACACGGCCCTGGATTACCTATCCGGTTAGCAGGCGTTTGACGTGTTTATGGATTCCCAGGTGTTTTCCGCCAACGAGTAGCCCTTCCATTTGACCAGATATGACCGTCGGGCAGGCGACCCTCGGTGTGCCAAGATACTTCACCATCAATCAAGTCGGGGGGTTCCGGATGGAAGTTTGGTCTGTGTTCCTCAGTCTCTTTATACGGGTTAAGCAGGGAGGCATGGAACACGTCATGTATCTTCCAGGTGGGGGGAAGTTTGAGGCGATAGGAGATTGGGGAAAGTACTTGTATGATCTCGAAGGGTCCTTCCCTTTGAGGAGCGAGTTTATGTGTTGGGTAGCATAGGTTCAGGTGGCGGGAGTCTAACCAGACCTTTTGTCCAGTTTTCCAAGGTACGAATTTCGAGTAAATCCGTTCTGCCATGTATTGCCTTGCCTTGTCATGAGCTGCTAGCGCTTCGTCTCGTCCTTTCTCTAGGGAGGAGAGTTGTTGCTCTAAAGCGGGGAGGAATGTCTTTCCTAATGGGGGGTAAGTCCGAGGCTCATATCCCATCATGAGGAAGAATGGGGTTTGTTTCATTGCTGAATGTTGGGTGGAGTTGTGGTGGAACTCGGCAGCAGTTAGATGTTCGGACCATTTCTGTGGGAGACCATCACAGAAGATCTGGAGATAGGTTTCGAGTTCCTGGTTAACCTGTTCTGTCTCTCCATCCGTTTGGGGGTGATAGGCAGTAGAGAGCAAGACATCGTAATTAAGGAGGTGGGCGAGCTCCAGGGCGAAGGCCGAGGTGAATTGTGGTCCTCTGTCCGAGATAAGTTTGTCATGGAGTCTGAATTGCTTGAAGACGGAAACAAAAAAGAGTTGTGCTACCCCTGCTGCATCGATGTTCTTGGTGCAAGGTTGGAAAATGACCCCCTTACTAAGCCCATGGTCAACCACGACCATGACTGAGTCGAATCTGGAGCTCATCAGGAGGCCGGTGATGAGATCAACGGAAAGTTGCTGAAAGGGGTGGGTCGCAACGGATGGGATAGGGGATAGGGCTGGAATGGTGGGATGGGTCAGGACCTTGTTGGCCTGACAGGTAGCGCACCTGCTGATGAAGCGGCGAGTGAAAGTGGTCATTCCAGGCCACCAGTAGTCTTCTTCTAGGGCTGCAACCATACGGAAGTATCCGTTGTGGCCAGTAAAAGTGGATTCATGGCACTCCCTGACAATCCAGGTCTGGAGATCTGAGTCTGGGATGTATGTCTGTCCTTTGTAGTAGAGGATCCCCTCCGCATAGGCCCAATTGGCTGGGTTGTTGTAGCAGGTGGGGAGAGCCTCCTCATCATGGTCTGTGCTGAGGAGTTTAAGGCGTTCCAATATGAGTGGATTGGATGGAGTCGAGGAGAGGAGTTTGGATCATAGCTCTGTGTCAATGTATGCAATAAAGAGCTGATCGGGGAGGAGGACCTGGTTCGTGTTGTCTGACAAAGTGTCTATTCCGTCAGGTCAGGACAGTGTGTCCGCCGGACCCATCTGAGATCCGGGGCAATGTCAGAATTCGAGGTGGTACTCCTGGAGAAAGAGTTGCCACTGGGCGTGTCGGCCAGAGAGGTTCTGAGGCTGGCGGAAGTAGGTGAGGTTCTTGTGGTCCGTGAGAACCATGACCGGATGTTCGGTTCCAGTTAGGTAATGTTGCCATTCTTCCAGGGTGTTGTTACGCTTACTGTGTCGTGTCAACTCCTGGAACATGGAGTCGACGGAGGGCGAAGTAATAGGTAAAAGCGGAGGCGCAAACAAAGAGCAGAGAGAGGATGCCAAGTATTAGGAGGCCCGTTTGATAAGGCGACAGCTTGGGCAAGCACAAGCTGGCGCTGCCTTCCGCACTCTTGTAAGAGCCTATTGGAACAGCGAGTGGTCCCAGTTCCACTCGGATACGGTTGAGGCAAGTCAAGCTTTGGTCTGGAACAAACCAAAGGAGAGTTCCGTCGAAAGGAGTAGAAACAACGCAGTGTATTGCATAGAACTAACTTAGGGAGTCCTACTACTGCGACAGAGGGTTTATATACTACTAAGGACGGTGCACGGACCGTCGGGAAATCAAGGACGTTGCTAGCAACGATGAGAAGTCTATGGATCAACGGAGTCCCGCTGTCAGGAAGAGCGGAACAAAAGGGACAGCGGACTGATGGGTAAAACACGGAGCTCCGCTGTCAAGAAGAGCGGAACGAACCGGGACAGCGGAGAGACAAGGAAATGTTACTATGGTGACCCTACGAGTCTGAGGTGACTCGCGGTCGTACAAGCTCGCATGGTTGTGGCTAAGGGGGAAACATCGGATGGGATTGAATATCCCATCGTGAGGAGAGAACGAGTCCGATGACAAGAAGAAAAAGAATCCGGTATCTGGTAATCCGTAACAGGCGTGGATGACTGCTAGCAGTTCTCGGTCGTAAATATCGTAGTTTCTCTCCGCCTCGGACAGGGTTTTGGATAGGTAGGCACACGGGTGGAGATCCCCATTGCCGTCCTTCTGCATTAGCACTCCTCCAGTCGCTACCAGGGAGGCATCAGTCATGATGGTGAATGGTTTGCTTATGTCCGGCATGGTCAAAACCAGGCGAGTGAGAAACGTGTCCTGTAGACGTTCGAAGGCTTTTTGGTGGACATCAGTCCAGGTCCAGGTATTTGCCTTCCAAGTAAGGTCGTTTAGTGGTCGCGCCATGTCCGAGAATCCGGGGATGAACTTCCAGTAGAAGTTACAGAATCCAAGGAAGGATCGGACAGCGGTTACGGAGTTGGGCACATTCCAGTCTTGGATAGCATTGACTTTGGCATTGTCCATTTGTACCTTGCCTTTCCCTACTACCATTCCTAAGTATTCCACCTCCTTGGCGGCGAAGGTGCATTTCTCGAGTTTGAGGAACAGTCTTTGTTCCTCCATCCGTTGTAACACCCATTTGGTGCGCTCTTCATGCAGCGCTGGGTCGTCCTTGGAATGGATTAGGAGATCATCCATGTAGATCACTAACCATCCTTCGGCGATCATATCGCTGAATGCGTCATTCATGTAGGCCTGAAACGTGGCCGGAGAATTGCACATCCCGAAAAACATGATGGTGGGCCGATAGAGCCCATACAGGGTAATGAACGCAGCCTTCCATTTATCCGCTGGGTTGATTCGAATGTTGTTGTAACCCCATTAGATGTCCATTTTGGTGAATAGTCACGAGTCCTTGAGCTGTCCGATAAGGTTGTCGATCAGCGGGAGTGGGTAGGCGTTTTTCACCGTATGGGAGTTCAGGTATCAGTAGTCCTGGCAGGGTCGGAGCTTTCTGTCCTTCTTCTGAACAAAGAAGAATGGAGATGCTTGAGGGGATTTGGAAGGCTCGATTTTTCCCGAGGCAAGATGTTCGTCGATGAACTTCTTGCAGGCTTCCTGTTCTTCTGGGTTTAGCTGGTAGGCTTTACCTCATTTTGGCAGGAAGTCCTGATTGAGTTCGATTTTGTGGTCAAACTTTCGGGGGGGTGGCAATTCATTGGAAGGTTCCTCGAAGACCTTCTTGTATCGTTCATACTCTTTTGGGAGTTCTGCATTAGCTTTAGCGGTTCCCTGGGCAATCTGAGTGGAGAGGGTCGTCCGTCTTATCCACTCTTTTTTGGGGAGGTAATCTCCAATGCCCTTCCGTTTATAGAGACGTTGCTCGATGCGATTGTCCATGTCAAGACCCATAGTGCGGAGGAGATAGCGCTGATGGATCGGTTCTCGTCGGGAGGGGAGGTTGGCATCTCCTTCAATCTCTACAGTCCCACGAGTCCAGTCGATAGTGGGTTGACTTCGGCCAGCCATGACATCCCGAGAATCATGTTCTGTTTGCCGCATCGTACAATGAAGAAGTCTTGGTTGTGAGGGACTCCTTTGATATAGATGGTGATTCGGGTTCGGTGGCAGATGGTTCCAGACCGGTTTAATGTTCCGTCCACATTGTAGGCCTCACGTGGTTTGTCGAGTCGGAAGAAGGGGAAGCGGTTGCGGCGGGCAAAGCCTTTGTCCATAAAGCAAGAGGTGGCTCTGCAGTCGATGAGGGCGGTGGTTTGTCCGACATGAACTCCCCCCATTGCGGAAACTTGTAGAGGAATTAAAATTGACTTATCCTCTAAAGAATCTACAACAGGGTTCATTCTAGGCATCCGAGTAGTCGGTCCTCGACGCCGTTCTAAAAATTCTTGAGCCACTCCTTTACCCTTTCTTCCGAAATTCTTCCCCTCCTTTGGGGGATGGTCCAGACCTGGTTTACCTGTTCCGAAGAGCTTCCTGCGTCCTTCAGGTATTTTGGCGGTTGATCCTCAATATAGATCTCCCGCAAGGCTTCTGTCATCTCCTTCACTCTGTGTCCTTTGGCGACCAGTTATTCCACCATCCTGATCACCTCGTTCTTCTCCTCCTTAGTCTCTGCTGGCTTATCCTTGGCGGTCCGAGTCTGTTCCTGTGGGCGCTTACCATCATAGCGGGGGTACAACCTTCCTCTGGTTCATCCCCTATTACCCCGGTGGTTCCTGGAAGAACATCCTGGTTTCTTGCATATGAAGCACTTGCCTTCCTTCATGAGACGAGCTTGCTCAGCAGGGGAGAGTCAGACATAGTTGTTCATAGTGTCAACGTCCATGGTGTTGGGGTTGCGGTAACTGGAGGATCCGGTTTGGTATCCAAATCCGGGTTTGCATCCCTTGATATCCTTAATTCGCTCAGACTGTCGAGCGAACTTTGCTCCTGCGGCAATCCATTTGTCTACCGTAGTGGGTTCCGTTCCGGAAAGGATCATGGTCATGAGGTCTCGGTGGACTCCTCTGCTGAAGATCTCGCAGAGTCTGGATTGTTCGTTTAGTCCGGACTGGGAGACAAGGAGGTGAAATTCTGTAGCGAACTTGTGGAAGGCTTCTTCCATGTTAGGGCCCTGTGTCAGCGAATAGAGCTTTCGCTTTGCCACAGCAGCCTTGTTGTGGGTAGCCATCATGGCTCGGAAGTCCTTCTTGAATTTCGTCCAAGTGTTGTCAGCAGTAGGGATAGTTCCTTTTGTGAGATGCTTGTAGTATCCTTCGGAGTATACCCGTCCCTTGCCCTTACTCATCCTATTCAGGGCAGTGATGATCTTCGCACGATCATCATATTTCTCGTTGATGGAAAAGTATGCGTCCATGGCATGTAGCCACCAGTTGGCGTCGGCACTGTTTCCAGAGAACTCTTCCGGTAATCCGGCTTTGAGTTCTGGCATCTCGTTGTTGTTGTTGTCGTCTGCGGGGAAGGAAGGGGGATCCTCAGGTGGGAGGGGATCATCCGGATTGAATGGAGCGTATCCTCCGAAGGGTAAGGGTCGTTCTGGGAGGAATGGGGAGTCCAAAGTAGAAGGAGGGAGCGGTGGTAATGGAGTAGGGGAACGAGATTCTGGTTCCAGTTCGGGTTCCGGAGGTGGAACGGATCGGGATCCGCTCGGAAGAGGTGGGAGGTTGTCGGGCGCTCTCCCTTCTCTAACGTTCTGCTCAGCTACTTCCTTCTGCTTGTGCCGGTATAAGGCCTTATCCTCAGTGCGTCCGAATTTACTCAGTAGGGGAAGATAACCTGGATGGTTGCTGGGTAACTTCCAGAGGGCAGGGTATCCGTCCAAAGATGGTACCGCTCTGTGAAGAGTAGGATCCACAACAGGTTCAGGTGATGACGATGGGGCGCGAAAGTGGGAAATAGTGTATGGGGGTAAGACCTACTGTTTAAGAAACAGGGTCTAGGGGAAAGTTAGTTCTTTTGTTACGCTTACTGCATTGAGTCGTCTCCTGGAACGTGGAGTCGATGGAGGGCGAAGTAATAGGTGAAAGCAGAAGCGAGAGCAAAGAGCAAAGCAAGTATGCCAAGTAGTAGGAGGCCCATTTGATAAGGTGACAGCTTGGGCAAGCACAAGCTGACGCTGCCTTCCACACTCTTGTAAGAGCCTATTGGAAAGGTGAGTGGTCCTGGTTCCACTCAGATACGGTCAAGGCAAGTCAAGCCCTGGTCTGGAATGAACCAAGGGAGAGTTCCGTCGAGAGGAGCAGAAACAATGCAGTGGATTGCATAGAACTAACTTGGGGTGTCTACTACAGAGACACGGGTTTATATACTAACGAAGACGGTGCACGGACCGTCGGGTAAACAAGGGTGTCGCTAGCGACGGTGAGAAGATCTATGGATCAAGGAGCCCCGCTGTCAGAAAGAGCGGAAGGTAAAGGATCAGCGGGGGGAATAAGTGAAACACTACCATAGTGACCCTACAAGTCTGGAGTGACTCATGGTCATACATGCTCTGAATCAGGTGAATATGGGGGAATGTCCCATTGTGAGGAGAGAATGAGTCCGATAACAAGAAAGAAAATAAATCGGTAACCCAAGATCCATAACACGCCCGGAATGGCTACCCTCACCCGCAGGTTCATCGCCGGGTGCACCACATGTCAGGCCAACAAGGTCCTAACACACCCTACCATTCCAGCCCTGTCACCAATCCCTTCCATTGCAACCCACCCCTTCCAACAGCTGTCCATAGATCTCATCACTGATCTACCATTGGATGGTCATGCAAGGTTTCATGGGTTGTGTTGGTCCACTCTCTCTCCACAAAATTCCAAGATATATTGTTGACAAATGCCACTGCAGGATTAACCAGACAGTCTTCATTTGTGGTTTCAGGATCACAGTCAACAGGTTACTATTGCTCATTAAAACTGTTTCTGTCAGGACTTTCCAGGGTACTTTTGGCAGCATAGGGGCATACATAAACAACCTTCTATGGGGTGGACCATCCAAGTCCACGTCATTGTCTGGTGGTGGGGATGCCACAGACAATGAAGTAAATCAAGATTTTCAGGGAAGTCATTCCTGACTCTATGCTGATACACGCATGACCATCAATCACATACCAGATGTATCCCAGGTCAGCCTATTGGTAGCTTGTTGACATTTTATTGAATTGTGGATGCAGACTTTCCATCCTGGTGATTTGATTAATTGTTACATGTTGAAGAAGGTCCATGTCATCATCAAACCAGTCAGTAACTTCAGTTACATACCTCTGCCTATCAGGAATCTTGTGTGATCCTTGTGCTCACACATGATAGTCTATGGATTGAGATGTTGCAGTCGGTTTGTCATCCGCCGTGTAGTGGTGCACATGTTTGATTCAATGACAAAGGATAGGGATTACTGGAGCTTGCAGACTTTTCTTGGGAACAACATCTTGAAGAGGTGCTTTCAGGTAACTACCAAATAATCACCAAGGATGGTGAGCTGTGTATGTTTCCATTCTTTGTCTAGTTGCTTAATTTTAATAGGTGCAGTATACCTTCAAAAAGGATAACTTCTTCTTTTGTATCCACTTACTATTCCTTTGACCATTATAGATGTTACACTTGACTCAAGTATATCCCAGATGGGGACAAGGGGGTCTAAAGTATCCCAGGGAATTCTGAGGATAGGAGATGACAAGGATTCCGAGAGGTCCTGAGACAGGGGATGATGAGGGTTCTGGGGAATTCCAAGATAAGGGACAACTAGAGTTCTGAGGAGTTCCACGATAAGGGATGACATGGGTTCTAGGGTGTTACTGATTTCCTTGGTTGCTGGACCGGACCTGCCGGAACCCTGTTCATTTTCTTTTGTTCTTCACCATTCCCCCTTGACGGACGGGACACGCTCACTTCCTGAAGGCCTGGCAGACACCTTCCACCCTGATGAGCTCGTATGCTCGCTCATGCAGTACTCATTGCTGGAGTACACCACTGACCCACCATTGTCCCCTTATGGCCCCTGAGGGGTAACCCTGGACCCTCAGCCTCACAACACCCTTGAGGGGTAACCCTTGACCCTCAACCCTAGGGGTAACCATGGACCCTAGCCCTTGCAACATGACCACCCCCGATGCCTAGATCTGGGGCATGACTCACGATGACTCACAATGAGTCCCAGTTGCTATAGGCAATCCTAGACTGCCTGACAGATGAGAGTATTTCCATCGTGGCTAGGATATGTTTCCTGATCCGCTGTTGCTACGCTCACTGATCCTCGTATACCCGGACAGCGGATCTTATTATGATAGTATTCCTTCTTGCTGCGGAGCACCACTCTTGACCCTCCGTTCAGCTGTGTACGCTCAACAGACCCTTAGCTGTTTAGGAGCATGTGTCAGGCTAGGTAGATGTTTCACCTAGGCCTCTTCTTTGATCCCGTTGATCCTCAGTGATCCTCTTCCACTCTTCTTGACAGTGGGATCCCATTTAACCCTGATGGTCTTACACCATTCAGGTATTGCCCTTTGCCCCCTTCCTGATGTGGGAAGGCCCTTGTTCCTCATTAGGAGGACACCCTTTGCCCAGATGGTCTGTGCACCATTCTGGAGAGTATATAGACCCTGTTACGCTTACCGGGTTGTGTCGTCTCCTGGAACTTGGAGTCGACGGAGGGCGAAGTAATATGCGAAAGCAGAGGCGAGACAAAAGAGCAAAGCAGTGATCCCCAATGTGAGGAGGCCCGTTTGATAAGGCAACAGTTTGGGCAAGCACAAACTGGTGCTGCCTCCTGCACTCTTGTAAGAGCCTATTGGGTAGGCGAGTGGTCCTGGTTCCACTCGGATACGGTCGAGGCAAGTCAAGCCTTGGTCTGGAACAGACCAAGGGAGAGTTCTGTCGAGAGGCGAAGCAATAACGCAGTGGATTGTGTAGAACTAACTTAGGGAGTCCTACTATTGCGACAAAGGGTTTATATACTAAGTCTGACGGCACACGGACCGTCGGGTGAACAAGGACATTGCTAGCAATGGTGAGAAGATCAAGGGATCAACGGGGCTCCGCTGTCAGGAAGAGTGGAAGGAACAGGACAGCGGAGATACTAGTATAACACGGAGCTCTGCTGTCAAGAAGAGCGGAAGGGATAGGATCAGCGGAGGAAAGGCCAGAATGTTACTATGGTGACCCTATGAGTCCAAAGTGACTCGTGGTCGTACAGGCTCAAGACTTGGTGAGTTATGGGAAACACATCGGATGGGACCAAATGTCCCATCGTGAGGAGAGAATGAGTCCAAGAATAAGAAAGAAAAGAATCTGGTATCCGGTAATCCGTACCCGGTATCCGGTAGTCTGTAACAGACCCAGGGTACTAGCTAGAGATCGCTAAGCTAGTTCTATGCCTGTATTACTGCAATAGTTGCTGCCCTTAGGTGGGCCTCTGCAATCTTACTTGCTTCACTGGTGTACTGGTGCAAGGACGTCAAGACTTCGTCCCTCTTGACCTCGCTCACATTACAAGCTGCCTTGCTCTCCTAAAGAGTTGAGCTCATCATAGGTCACACCTTAACTGGTCGTCAGCCTTACTTTGTGTACAGGACGCACACTCCGCTGGGCCTCTTGCTCGCAGTGCACAAGGTTTGCCTTTGGCTCACTATTGATCTGACCTCTCCTCGACTAGCGTTTATTCTGCCTGGGCATATGCTCACAGTAAGCATAACATAGGGAGTCCTGAGATAAGGGACAACTTGGAGTTCCAAGGAGTCCCATGATAAGGATGACATGGGTTCTGGGGAGTTCCGAGATAAGGGGGGGACAAGGGTTCTGAGGGGTCCTGTGATAAGGGACGGCAAGGGTTCTGAGGGGTTCCTTAATTGAACATTTGATGGGGGATCAAAGGTTTGGGTCAAGGACTGCTAGAGACATGGGGGAACATTTGGCAATGAATTGAAGGTTCAGTCTGAGGATGAAGGAGGAACATTTAGTGATAAGCTAAAGATTTGGACAGGGGACAAGGTGTATTCTTCACAAGAGAAGAGTGGACTGTGTTACGGTTTTCCTTGGTTGCCGGACCAGACCTGCTGGAACCCCTATTCATTTTTCCTTCGTTCTTCACCATTCGCCCTTGATGGACGGGACACGCCCTTATCCTGAAGGCCTAGCAGATGCCTTCCACCCTGAGGAGCTCGTACACTTGCTCACGCAGTACTTGCCGCAGGAGTACATCACCATTCCCTCACCCTCGTCCGGAACAACGCTAAACTACCATATGTCCACCATGACGCTAAACTGGATTCCCCGAGGGGTAACCCTTGTTCCCTCGGCACTCGCGACACCCCGGAGAGGTAACCATCGGCTCTCAGCCCTAGGGGTAACCATGGACCCTAGCCCTCGTGACACGACCTCCCCCAATGCCTAGATCGGGGCATGACTCACGATGACTCGTGGTTGCTATTGGCAACCCTTGACCACCCGACGGATGGGAGTTCCCGTCGCGGCCATGATACGTTTCCTGATCTGCTGTTGCCATGCTCGCTGATCCTCATATACCTGGACAGCAGATCCCTTGTACTATAAGCTAGTATTTCTCCTTTGCTGCGGAGCACCATTCTTGACCCTCCGTCCAGCCGTGTACGCTCTACGGACCTTCTAACCATATAGGAGCATGAGTCAGGATAGGTAGACATTTCACCTATCCTTCCTTCTTGATCCTGTTGATCCTATGTGATCCACTTCCGCTCTTCTTGACAGTGGGATCCCGTTAGCCCTGATGGCTGTCTTGCCATTCAGGTATTGCCCTTCGCCCCCTTCCTGATGTGGGAAGGCCTTTGTTCCTCATTAGGAGGACACCCTTAGCCCTGATGGTCTGTGCACCATTCAGGTATAGTATATAAAGCCCAGAGTACTAGCTAGTGACCCTTAAGCTGGTTCTATGCCATTGTGTACTGCAATCCCTCTGCACTTCAGTGTGCCCTTGCAATCTATCTGGTTTACTGGTGTACTGGTGCTCGGACGTCAAGACCTCGTCCCTCTTGACCTCACCTGCATTTCAAGGCCCTTCGCTCGCCTCTACGCGTCGAGCTCGTCGTAGGTCACACCTTAGCTGGTCGTCGGCCTTACTTTGTGTACAGGACGCGCACTCCGCTGGGCCTCTAGCTTGCAGTGCACAAGGTTTGCCTTTGGCTCACTATTGATCCGACCTCTCCCTGACTCGTGTTTATTCCGCCTGGGCATGTGCTTGCAGTAAGCGTAACAGACTGAGGGCAAGGGGGAACAATGAGCAGCCACTTAGAAATAGGCTGGAGACTTAGAGACGAGAGTATACAGAGGGAGTATATTAAGAGGTAGTCCTAGAGATGGATGCTAGGGTGTTAGGAGCACAGGGAAGGGGGGGGAGGCTCTGGGAGACTAAGCTAAGGGAAAATAGGAATGGGGGCTCAAGTACTTATAGTGTTCTGGGGGTTCAATGACTAACAGGAAGTGGAAGGTCGTGGAACATGAAAGAAGGATCATGTGATGTTTAGTCATCATGAGTTAGAAGGTGAGTCACCAGATGATGCTGTGCAAAGGAATGTTCTAGAAGGGTCTGTCAGAATTGATATAAGTGCCCAGTCGCCCTTCAATTCCCCCAGCATGGTTCATGCAACTAGTGCATCAGGCAACCCCTGCTGTTAGCCACTTAAGTCTGACCTGCTTATTGAATCCAATGGCTAGATAGCTCAGTGGTCAGAGCATCTGGTATATATCCAGGAGGTCTTGGATTTCAAACCCCAGCCTGGCCCATTTTCACTCGACCGTAACAAGTTGATAACTTATGACATTGTCAAATAATGTCAGGGTCATGAGACTGCTTAGTCAGCATGAGTTCAAAGACAAGTCATCAAGTGATGCTGTGTGAAGGAATGTTCTGGAAGGGTCATGTGACTGCTTAGTGTATGAGAGTTACTAAGGGAGGCAAAGCAAAAAGAGGGGTTAAGAGTTCCAGGAAAGGGAAGAAAAAGGGGGCAGGGGCAAAACATAACAATAGACATGGGTTTGAAAAAATTTCTTG
Source organism: Boletus tylopilopsis (assembly GCA_038093875.1). Classification (NCBI taxonomy): domain Eukaryota; kingdom Fungi; phylum Basidiomycota; class Agaricomycetes; order Boletales; family Boletaceae; genus Boletus; species Boletus tylopilopsis. The sequence continues at coordinate 11,922 of JBBPTB010000990.1, forward strand.
TGAACAGCCTGAACCAGCATTGCTGTCTAGTGTGCCAACTGTGAGTTCTTTGCCCCAGCC
>JBBPTB010000991.1:0-11971 GCA_038093875.1 Boletus tylopilopsis
CGGGCTTACAGGGGAGGACGGCGGCGCTTGTAGATGCTGTTGTGAGCCTGTCTCGGTGGGCGGCGCGAGTTGTGAAGGGGTCGTTTCGCTAGCCATGATGATCTGCGTAATGTCAACCTCAAGAGCGAGAGGGGAGAGAAGATACGCTCGAGTTCCACGTGATATGACATCACCAACATCCAGTTAATTACGAGAGCAACAAGAATCCGGTACACTACTGCATGCAAGCAAGAAAGCAAAAAAATCCACTGTCCGGGCATCTGCATTTTAGGGAGAATCCGTTCATCGGGAAAGTGAGCGTAATAAATAGTTCTATGAGGTACACGAAAGCTCAGGCACTGTAGCGAGTTCCTCGGTCGAAGATAGGTAGGACGGATCATGGTAAGCTCCGATACCTGTACCGTCGTTGTTCCAATGATCAGTGGTTAGTCGGATGGGTACAACCACTCTGAGCTCCTTGAAAGGTGATTTGGAAAGATCGGGAGGAGTTATAGTTAACACAAGATAGTCCTGTGCCTGCGTCTTAATAGATCACAATGGTGTATAGGCTGGATGACCATACCCGTACAGAGATTCCACTGGCTTTGAACCCCCCGACAGTGACCTCTTTGCTAATAAAAATCTCACCAGAGAAAGCTGCCCACTCAGTTCCGTTCCCCTTAACATGACATAAGGGAAATACATCAAACAGTCACTAGTTTCAATACGTACAGCACTTCTGAATGCGCCTTCGCCGATGCAATCTACTCGCCAGATATCTGTTTTGGTACCGAAAACGATAGCATTCCTTAGAAACGTGGTCAGCATCAGTTCAGTATTTGATTGACACCAGCTCACCGAACATCCACCGTTACCTGTCGCATAAGTTGAATCCGAGTGGTCTGTCTCTTAGGAGCGACGCGACCAGCTACAGGAGCGACTGGCAAAAAGGCACGTATCGAATCTACGTCCGCATGAAACGATAAATGAAACGGAATGGGCTGTCGAATGCAAAACATCCGCGATGTTGGGATGTACAACTAACAAAACCATATCACAAGTGCGCGAGAGACGGACTTGATAAACGAACCTTGGTTACCAGATCTCGTATCCCTGGTCGGTTGGCCGCCGTGAGAGAAGAAATCAATTTCCATTGGGGCACTTCCACAAATCCTCTATTCGATACGGATGACAAGAGAGGAACAGGTATCGGTAAAGATGGGCGAGTACGAGGGAGATGCAAGAAGGGCGTGGAGACAGACCTGCAAAGGATATATAATCCGACATCAGACACGCACGCACGCACCAACATACCAATCATCTTTACGAAAGAGTGTAGATTTGACCACGTTGGAAACAGCACTGGGCTTGATCACGACCACGCTGACACTGTAACTGACACGCGCCCGGAATCCCGGGATGCCCGAAAGATGAGCCTCAAAGCTTGGCGGTAAAGGCTAGTGTGACGTATCAAGGACAGTGCCCCTCCGGAACCTACATGGTCACGTACATACGTGTGATCTCCATCGGAATACGTTGTAGGAAGTGGGAACTTGAAGCGTAGCGTGTTGGGACATGGTGCATCTTGAATCCTATCCTTGATCCAGAGCATGCTTTTGTTCGAAAACAATCTGTGGGTAGAGGCACCATCCTCTGCTACTTCCTCCAATTCAAGGATACCTTCGACCTGAATGCAGGCCCGTCGACACGCGGTCTCTATCAGGAAGTAATCGACTTACCTGTATCTCAACACTGGTGATACCTTCAATCTTGCTAATTTCCACTGTGCCTTGGACGGAAGCCCCGAGACAATAAACGGGGACTGCTATTTGATCATCCTGATCAACCAATCTCAGACTCACGTTACCGCTTTTCGTCTGCTTGACGAACGAGCGAAGTGGTCTGTTGGGTCGCAGTCGAGGGTTGAGCGCCAACCGGTACTCGTGTGTACGCGGTATAGCGGTATACGCCGGAGAAAGGAGCTGGGATGGAGCCGGGGCAGCGTATTCGGGCAGCCTTGCATCAGGCATGGAAGTGCTCTGGCAAGTTGCAAAGAACTTGGCCCCCGGAGACGAACGGTGGACGTGTGATCCAATGGTAGTGTTCATTCGCCATATGGCTCGCCAAGCTATACTTAAAACTGGCTTCCCACCCCGCTGGCCGCATTGCCGTATAGCTATGTCGGACAGCGAGACATGTGTCCCCTCCTCGGTGTGATGGCAGCAACAGCTGATGCAAAAGCTATACAGGTTGCATCGTGAAGCTGCCAGTGCAGATGATTTGTGCTTGCAATGGCGGGATTGCTCATGCAGCAAGGATTTGCTTGTAGGTTGTAGTGCAGTGACTTCTCCAAATCGGTGCTGACCATATGGATACCATATCGATGACTAAGTAGATGACCTACAGACATATGGCATCCTCCGCCTAAAATCCGCCCTTGCCACGCGCCCGAGCTATGGATCCTTGAACACCCTTGATAATGCCTTTGAGCCCGCTCCCGACCCCCGTCGAGTCTGTAAGTGAGTTTCCGTCTCGGTCGAGGTATACCCCGTCCTTCTGCAATTCATGAAGGTGGGTGTTCTGCACCCTCCTGATAGTATCTCGCCAATCTTTACAAACGGCCGGATTGTCAATCATTACGTTCACTTCCTGGCTGTGGTACCAAGACTGTGTGTCTGGCGGACACTCGGGTAAGATAGAGACGCGTACCAACAACGATACTCACCCTGGTTTCCATTCCCAGCGATACCCACAGCATCGTCAATAATCATCAATTTGACCTTGATCGCAGGTTCAATGTTCCAAGTGACACAATGTCAACAGGATACATACGTGGCAATTTCGTTTCTGTGCGGACGCATTGATCGGCTTAATTTGGTCTTTCCCTGTGAAAATCATCATCAGGCTGACTTCGTGATAAGTTGCCGACCAGAAGCTCACCGGTGTACCAATAGAACCTAAGTCTCTCCTTTTCCTCCCCGTTCAGCTGCGCAAACATCCGTTTCGAGACCTCCTCGTTAATCCCCCCCTGCCCAGGCAGTACTTCACCCCCGTCGTTGTATCCGACATCTATGTATAGCGTGCACTCAATCCCACGACGCACGGCATTCAAGACACCTTCAACCACGGGCGCCGCGTTAAAGGTTGGTGACTGTATGAACACGTTTTTTTTCGCATACTTCAGTCCCGCAAGCCAGGCAGCATCTTGCGCATTAAGTATCGCGCTATCTGGATTACCCAGCTTCCCGTACGGCGCCCGGTTCAAGATGACCATGGGACACTCTTCGTGCGGCGCGTGGAAGTTGTGAGGTATGTATTCGTCATCAGGTGATTGAGGTGATTCGTATTCGATGGTCCCATGCGTGTTAGGCTGATTATCTGCGTCTAGAGTTTCGGCCGTAAATCCTTCAAACCGCGAAAGTGGAGCAAGGACTAACTGAGATGTTCGGTGATTGTCTGATATTTCCCTGAAATAAAGACCTTGCCGTCTGACATCGTGTCATCGGCGATTTCTTCGTTTGTCAACTCGTGGTAAAGTTTTGCACCCTTCGCTCCGTCGAGAAGATGTATCGATGCATATTGATTGTCCATTCCAAACTTGTAGCCTCCCTCGGGCATTTCGTATGGCCTGTCCAGCAGTGGCAACCTCGGATGCATCGGCCGAAACCAGCTGATGAGTGCCATGTCGTAAAAGCTATCCACGATGGGACCTTCGAGGTGGACCATCATCTCCATATTCGCGCGATCCTGAATATTATTCGAGTTCACCAGCGCTACCTTCCGATCAACAATCATAAATTTGCAGTGGAAAGTTCCCAGTAAGGGTCTTGGGACCATGTGTTCAGATATGCGATCTAACAGTAATACCTGGACGGGATGTGTCACTCACTGGTGAAAATTCACGAGCTCGAAATCGAGCCAGGGCATCTCACTTCTCCTTGGTAGTTTGACTTCGTCACTCAACCATTCATCCTCTTCAACAAGCACGTGGCTCTCCTTGAGCATCTTCAAATTCGCGCGGTCGTAGATCATTTTTACAACGACTTTCTTCGCCCGTTTCTCCGCTCGTCTTGATAACTCTTTGAAGGCATCACAAACGAATTTAGACGCCTTGGAAGCCTCCCAATAGTTCGTAGCGAGGATGACTTCGTGCTCTGCATTGACGATGCAGTCGTAATAGTGTTGCATGATGTCTGGTATCCTGAATACACTTTAGCATCCGTGTCATTTCATTGTCTCTCAAAGTCCTACAAGGATATTATGGACAGGTTCACGACCCCTCTGGAACCCAAAAGAGGTGGGGACACGACTCCAGCCCAGGGATTACTGTCCAACGTAGCCAGAACGTCCACATATATCTGGGGCATACGTATATAGAGCTGCCATCACAAGCAACGCGAATCCGCACTGACCTTCAGAAACAGATCGCTGGGTCGCGAACCAAATTCGCCACACTGAGCAGCCAAGTCGATGTCTTCTTGAGTCGGGTCGATTGCTTGAATACGCTCCGCTTCCTTCTTTCCCGCGTGCTGAAAAAGACTCGTGAAAGCCTCTCTATGAGTACTAGTGTTAGAAGGGGGGCTGCTGTGTTTCCTGGAATGGTCGTTGTAAAAAGTCCGTGCTAGATGACCTGGAGACACATCATCGTCTGCCTCACTAGCAGTCGCCGTGGCAGTAGCGAATGCGGCGGTCAGTGTATTGCGGGAGTGGACGAGGGCGTAGACTTTCTCTGAGATAGCGGCCATGGATGATGTTGATGATCATTGGCGATAGCGCCTCTATATATGTGACGTGTACCACGACATGGCTGTAAGTACTTACTAAAGAATACTACTGCGCATGCGGCGGTGCAACTGGATACGCTCAATCTCTTACTTCAAGCTCTAAGCTTCAGCCTTTGAACGAATACACAACTCTCTGGTGAGACAAAATCTAAAGACAAAGTAGGTACGATATATGTTCATTCCCGAATAGCCTGATTTTCTAAATAGCATTAAGTTTACATGTGGTACATACCGTATAATCATAGAATGCCGAGGGAAATCTTAATTTAATGCTTAAATAGATGGTGATGATAGCAGTCTGCTCAGGATCTGTCGATCCAAGGATGTGTGACCAGGCGAATAGGAAACGCCTGATAAAGCTGCGGGGGAATGGATTCCAATGGACCGGGAGGGACGAGCAATGAAACGACGAAGAAATCCTGATGGGCAAGCTGTTTGAATTGACGGACTCCATAGATACGTAAAACTCACCTTAACTTCGACCACGGACGTAGTAAAACTAGAGTACTCGATCGGCCGTTCGCAGTGAATTTCACCGTCCCAGTTCAGCGTCGCCCCGTCATCTAGCGAGGACTCGACAACCGTTATAGGATTGGGAGAAACCCTGCCTATACCAATGACTTCATCTTGATTGCTTTTGCGATCCCCGATCAACACTGTCGTACGTCGGAGTAGAAATACATGGATGGGTTTCTCGAGAGAGACATTGCGCTGTTTTACATGGTCGGCTATACTAGCCAAAAATGTCGTCGAAGAGCAGAACGATATGTGAAAGGGTACAACTTCGGAGGAGGAGAATACTCCAACGGAAGGCACGAATAGCTTTCGAGCATAGGTTAACTATTTGTGAAGGGATTCTGCACAGCATGACTCACATGACATTGAGCGGTGAGTGGGTCTTTGTCTGTACTTGAAGGTACCTTGGTCATTCCCCAAATCTCTTCTTGCCATTCTTCTGGAAAGACTTTCACGGAAGAGAAAGAAGGCGGCGATGGTCTGGGAGGACGAACCCGAGGGCTATAGCGTAGATATGCAGACAAACAGACGTCCCTGCACAATTGAGATGAGTTCCGAATCCCGGATTCCATGTCGGTCTCACTGACTTGGTTCGGGAGAAAATTGAACATGCGGTTCTCCGAACTACGACTCTCAGCGAGTACACAATAGCCACTCTGCGCGGACGGCTGACAGACATGGAGGGTGGGAGGCGGTGTGTACGACCATGCTCCTTATCCCGGTAGCCGGATGGGAATGATATCGAGACAGGCAACAAGCTAGGACATTCATTGCTGCTCGGGTCGTTTCTCCGCCATAGCAAGCGCTCTCTGGAGAAAAGAGTATGCGATAACGTCCCCGATCTCGATGTCATGCGGATCTGCGCCTCTAGCTGCGTCCAAGTTCAAAGATAGGAGATCCGGGTAAGGGAACAAGGTACTAACCTTGACCACCACAGACACGATTTTTCTCCTATTCCCCCCAGGTGCAAACTCGCCGTTCACGGTGCTACATAACCCAAAGGTGGGGATGCCATTCTGTTCCCGACAACCTCGCAGTGTAAGAGACATGCCGTGTTCTCCGTACGTGAAAGCAGAACTTTCTCGATGACTTGTCTGTTTTGGTGTCCGTTGAATACATTGTTCCCCAGGTAACGGCGTCGAAGAATAATCGGGTGGAATAGAGGATGAATAGTTTGGAAGTTCTGTGTCGGTGAACACTTCCATAGTGGAGAGGTAAGGTTGATGAAAAGATGCCATGGCGTAGCAACGGTTCGTCCTGACTTGAGCGGGAGGTGTCTTGTGGCACTGCGGGCTTGAAGTATAAATGAGGAACAGGCTACAACGTTACAAGGAAGTATGCGGCCATCTTGATAATGATTCGGCAATGTGAATGCGGTGTCGTGTGGCAGGAACCCAGGCGATGCCATGGAGAGATTACCGGATGGCAGTGCCTGAAACGCACGCAACACGTTTGATGGCGCCAAGATTGTGAAGCAGTCCGCATGCTGTGTACAGCGTCCCGCATTAGTCGGTGACACTGGCACCCGAGCCGAGCCATAAACACAGACCTTTTGATCGTAATGGAGCCACTGTAGCTGTTTAAGTTTAGCATCTCCGGTCCTACTAATGATTGATACGGTCAAAGCGGGTTCGTGGCGGTACTAACAAAGATCCTGCCGGCTGTGACGGTCACCGGAGGTACGGTGCCAGTACTTGAGCATTGAGTGAGTTACTAAGTACTCGTTGGCGCGTGCCAAGATGCCAAGATGACAACGATCAATAGGCTAGTGTCAACTCGTTCAAGCTTCAAGCTTTGAAGGCTGCCTGGAACTAAAATCGTACCTGAGGCCTGAGTCACGGTAACCTGTCTGGGGAGCCTCCGACTCATTCGAGTTGGCAGTGACACCGAGCATTGACAACTCCGGCCGGTGCCGGTGAGCGCCTGAGCATCGACAGTCACGACATGTCACGCGATGTCACAGCGCAAACGTTTTACCCGCTTGATTCACTCAGCGGAACGTTAATATTCACATTCCGCTTCTGCCTCTGGCAATTGTTCGACAACTAGAGTAGATGATGATTTCGTTCAACTTCGTAGTGACTACTTTATGCATGATTTCTCTCACAGGAGAAAGGTGGATTGTTGAGGAGGATGTGTAGTTTTGAGAAGCGTCCGAGTGCATGGTAAGCGATAGTAAGTTGGGATGGCCGAGAGCTGCACAGGGTCATGTAGGGCCACATATGAGCCGTGTGACCACATCTTAAAAATTTCATACCCCATTTACCCATCGATCATGGACTGACCGTACTCCCTCCCGGGCCGGAGCGCATGGGACTGTGAATTGTTGGGTCATTCATTCATACGGATATTACCTCTAGTGTATCACAGATTGTCAACATAGCCTCAGTGAGGCAGGCACCTGTAAGCCCCGGGCCTAATGGCCAGCCCGAACGGTGCAGCACGCCAAGTGGTTGGAACGTGGCGAACTGAGCCGGACCACTGTTTTGAACGCTAGTTTCTGAAACAGTGAGATTCGGTAGGAGCACCGGAGTCAGCTGTGCTAGCCGTTGTACCTGCTTCCAAATTGGTAATGGGCTGACAGAGCACCCTTCAACTTCAAGCTGTATCTCAAGCGTTTCCAACGGGTACATTCAAGATACCACTATGGTACAATCAAAAACCTATAAAGAGAATCTGAAGGACCGTACTGCGTTGGAATCACGGAGAATGCAAAACAGACACTCCCAGAGCGGGTTGGATTCACGATATTTCCAAGTCCATGAAAGTCCGTTTCGCCAATGGACGACAGGCGTTGTGATGGAGAATAGACGTTGGAAATCGGCTTGACATTCACCAGTGTCCTAGGTGAATGGGAAAGCATCGTAAATGAAATTGACCATCCCATCTACATTTTCTAAGGCACGGAATCGTTTGGCCAGGGATCTGTCACGAGTCGTATAGGACAGGCGTATGTTACGCCCAGTATTGGAGACTTGAGTGGATATCGAGGGGTGATTGACAAGACGATGTAATCCTATACGGAGAAAAAATACGTATATGACACCTTTGGACGCTACCCTGGGGATGACTATACCTTGACGGAAAGCTGGTTGGTGGAGAAACTGGGAGTAGTGATATCCTCGGTACATCCAAGTACTCCGTCCCAATCGAGAGAATCTAAGCCTTCACCAAGTGGATGTCGCGCATGCAAGGATCCTGAAGGATCCATTTTCCCCTCGCCGAGGTTGCGAGACGCCGTGACGGATTGACCATGTAGTCGGACGGTGGTCCGTCTGTGTAGATATACCCTGCTAACTATTCCTTCCGTCCGTTGTCCAATTGCAACATGACGACCATCTTGCTCGAGGAACGGGACGAGAGACGCAGGGCTACCACGAATCTGGAGGTGAAACGGGATTGTATCTGAGAAAGCAAAGGTCTGCACAGAGGGGATGAATAGCTAGAGGATTACCTTATGTACTTGAGCGCAACTTATCGCACTTGAGCATGACTCACGAGACATTCGGCATGTGCCAAACCCGAACCCTGTGTCATCGGTAGGGTGCAGATGACTTCATACCATTCTTCAGGGGAGGATTTTACGGTAGACATAAAGGGCAGATTACTAGGAAGCATAGGCAAATGTGGTCGACTTTGCGGGCGGTACGTGAGGGGTACCTTGACACTGAAGGGCGATCATGAGCGGAGTCCTGGGTCAGATAAGCACAATATTTACACTTCGTTCCCCTTCAAAAAATGTAGGAACTGCCGTGGACGCGACACTTCGAGTGTCAGAAAGTACGAGCAGGTCGCACGGAGTTCACTGCACTTAAAGGTGGGCGGCAAGGCCCGCGCCTGACCACCATCATCGAAGGTAAGCGGGAAATTGACACCAAACGGGATGGGACAGGGACAGGGATGTGTATGAGATGCACTCCACAACACGTAGGTCGCAGAAAGAAAGGTAGTCGAAAGTGGGACTCCAGAAGCATGAAGAAGAAAGTGGCCCTCGAGCTGAATCGATCGAAGTCATAAGAAACCCGACTGTAAATTATAGATGGATACTTACCCTCAATGTCACGGATGTTACGCTAATTGTGTCATTGAGTATGACGTCTCCTTGAATGAACCCACCCCGACCGTATATAGGACACACACTACCGGGGTGCTGGCCTCTGAGGACAACGGTGAGGTGATCTGTTATTCTACGATACACTCCCGTGCGAAGGCGTGGTGAGGCACGGCGAGTAAATTCAACAGTTTGTTCTCCGGGTAAAGGCTCGTTGGAATAATACGGCAGGGGTGCGGAGGGACTGTAGGGGGGGACAGTGTCGTATCCTAGTTCCATATTTCAGGAGTTAGTGCGATAACACTGGTTGGACGTACCAGCCTAGAATTATATAATTACTGGTTAGGTGACTCGTTGCTGCCCTTTCCCGTTCTAAACGATTTGAATGACTCGAGCTCACCGTAATGGACAGAAGTCTTGGCTAAGTATAGTTTCGCGGGATCCAAATACGAGGCCGTGGCGTGATAGTATTCTTCCTGCCCGCTGGTTTTTGCCTCGCCGCTGGCTTGGGCAGCTTTCACCTGTCCAGTATCGTGGGATCCAGATATATGAGTGTGGCGCGATAATTACAAAAGCTGTACGAAAATGTTATACATCCGTTTCTGGTTTGTTATCTTTCGAAACCACACTGGGTCCAAGATCGACAACAGTGTAAAAGCAGAATGTCTTGACCTCAGGTGCCTTGGCCGTTCTGGATGGTGTGCCTGCCCCGTCCTCCGACGGCAAGGGATCATCGGACCTGTATGTGTATGAGACCATCATGTTGAACTACGCATGCAATCGATCAATCCCTGACGTTCCATAGCAAAAGACACAAACCTTGACGTTGCCCCTGAAACTTGCTTTTATATTGACTTCGCCTCCCACGACAGTTACGTTCGCTCTCCTTTCCAGTACGCCGACATTTTTAAGGCGACTGCGCGGCGGCTTATCCTTAGCTCCTCTTCCACTCTCTCCAATTCCAAGCTCATCGTCCTCCACTCCGAACATATCTTCGTCGTCGTCATATTCCCATGCCTCCGCAAAAGCCGCGACGGAGAATGGCGACGTTGGCAGCGACACCTGGTATGAACGCCCGTCCGCAACTCTTTGGGGAGATAATCGTACTTGGATCGGATCGTACAATGGGTTGGTTAACGCGAGCTGAAATGTATTACTTGTTCCGGCGTGCATAACACCGCTCTTAGCACCTGTGCCTGAGCTTGGGGCCTTGCCTGCCATCCGCTTAGTTGCCCCTGTTTGCGCAAAGCCAACAGTAATAGCGGGCAAGTAATTGGCCGCCACAAGCTTGATTTTGTAGCGCACGGACTGTGCCTTTTGTTCCGGCTTGATCAATATGTGTCTACACGCTGCGCATCGTTTTGAGACTTTCGAGTGCAAGGGTATCCTGTGGGGTCGTAGGTCGCTTGAACAGGATTTAATAACTACGTTTCCTAAATGAGATGACATTACCTCGAACGAGGTGGCGTTGTCCAACTATTTCCCCAGCGTTGTTCAAGCTTGGCCACCTCTTCAACAGCCTCCATGTGTCGAAGGAGTTCGACATCCGCGTCGTCTCCACCACCACCGAGCTGACTGAAGACAGCGGTTTCAACACGGCTCTTGTATTCAGGCATTTCATCCTTATTTGCCGTTCTATCTCTACCTGCACGGCTGCGGGCAAGTGGGTTGTACCGGCCAACGCCAGGTATATCGCGAGCGAGAGCAGCGGAGGCAGCAACCGTGGCGGAGGATGTGTGTAGATGATGAGATGATACTGTAAGTAAATGAGACGAAGACGAAAGAGATGATGTGCGTAGAAAAGGCTCAAAATGCTCTTTCAAACGTTCAAATTCGAGCGATTCTGGAGCGGAGTCTTCAAACTTTTGCAACTGCGCTAAACACGTCATATCAGAAAGGAGGATGGAGTAGATAGTGATTTCACTGACCTGCCAGCCCAGTCGGTTTTTCAAACGTGATGTTTACCTCGGCCGAGTCCCAACGACAGTGGCCACAATACAGGAAATATGGAGCTTCTCCGACATTGCTGAGAGAGGTAGAAGGTCGACCATCTGCATCTTCTGGAGGATCGGATGCTACTACAGAGAGAGTGGAGCGGCATATGGGACAGGAGAAGCAATTGCGTGCGCATCTGTTGTTGATGAAAACAAAAAGACGATAATCACTGAAAAGTGACTCACCGGTTCTTCTCAGCCCTTACACTTGCACTGGGGACCTCAAATAAGCAGTTTGGGCAGTAGTAGCCACTGACTTCGACGGAAACACATCGATTACATCGAACGGCATCACATTCTTCACAAAAGTAAAGGTTGTGCAATGGGTGAAAGCTTGCAGAGGATGAAGCCAAGGTGGGTGGCGGCGGAGCCTCCAAGTTCGACCCAGACATGCAAGGGCAGTAGTACTGAATACTTGGCCACATCGAGGCGCGAGTACAAAGTGTGATGGACCGCGGTGCAGCCGCACTGCTAAATCTCAGTCGTGTCGGACAAATTGAACGAGACTCAAGTTGTTCTCGCGCCACCATTGTGAGCTCGTCGCTCGTCAGAGCCCCCCCCCCCCCCCCCCCCCCCCCCCGCCCCCTCCCCCCCCCCCCCCCCCCCCCCCTTGCCTTCCTGGCGCCAACGCGCGCGGCCCCCACCGC
>JBBPTB010000992.1:0-11951 GCA_038093875.1 Boletus tylopilopsis
GAGAGGTTGCAAGGTGGGTTAGAGCGACTGGGGGGGAGGGAGACTTCCTGCCCGGGCTAGGCCAGATATACCCGTAGAGGGGGTACACTCCCAGAGGCACTCGACCAGAGACAGCTCCTTTCGGTAGTGCTGCATCGGGATTTATTCGCACCCATGCGGTCGTACGCGGCATAACCAAACGCCGCGTGATCGTCTCACATCATCCAGATGGATCACGAGAAGTGCACAGACTGGCGTCAAGGGCTTTGCCATCAAAGTCTCGTCGTGCGACGACGCGAAGGCTCTCAAAGACGTCCTTGTATACCGCGTTTGCATTGTTCATCTTGGCCTGAATCTTGTTCGTTATAGCAGCAAGTCGTCGTCGTTCGCGGCTTCGAAAGACTAATTTCGTGCGTCGCCTGTTGCATGCACACCTCGCGCCCGCCCTAAAAATAAGTACGGATCCACATCCTTCCACTATTCTCTAATTCCAAAAATTGAACTGGACTCGGTCCTCCCGCGCAAAGACACCCGGCATGCGGTGGCGACGGCAAGTACGACGCACGTCGCTCCTTCAAGGGATCCACCACCTCAATTCGGGACAAAACGGAGGACAAAACGCCTTCGTGGGCTCTCATCATGATCATGATGCTCCCATGTTTGGCGCCTTGATGGATGCTATGACTGATACGTATATATAGTGAACAACTCTCTTTCCGTTCATTTCCCACTCTTGGGGATAATGCTCACGAGACGTTTTCAGAGCTTCCTCTGTATTCCTGCCCTGCTTGGCACAGTTCATGCCGTTGATTGTACCGCTCGAGCATGGGTCAGAGCACCCGATCTTATTCCGGATACCATTGTACAAGGCGACGCTAGAGTCAAGATAAGCGCCGGATGCCCTGCGGTCGACACGGTCCTGTTGGGACTACGCCTCAAGGAACGGTCCTTCGTCAAAATCTCGTGCGTTCTTTCTGCCTAGATCTTCCAGACGGCTGATATTCCCCGGGATAGACCTCGCGGTCCCGAGAAAGAAATGACAGGGATGACCTTGCGATGCGCTGAGTTGCTCGACGAGACGGGTTTGGATTCGTGGATGGTCCGAGAAGAGGAGCGCCTTGTATTTGCAACCACGTGGGCGATAGACGTGCCAGAAGCCTCTCAAGACCGCGACGTTGTTCAAGACTTTGCAGTCCTCGTTCCCTACACCAATTTCCCTCCAGCACTGGATTATGCGAACCATCAATTCACATCAGGTGATAGAGCGGTTGGTAGATTTGGCCTGACGGCGGATCCACGCTGATCATTTGTGTCGCAGACGGTTAATACCAATTTCCAATATGAATATTTCATCCGCGTGCCTTTTGCAAATGGAACGACGACAGAGATACCTGCAGGAACCACCGGCTTTCAACCCCTTTTCGACGCGGAGAATACACCTCGAGGGTCAAGTTCCGAGATTGTGGGCCTCAAACGCCTGCACTTTGGTGCGCCTTTGAAGGACTCTGTAACGACCTATACTGCAGAGGTCAGCAGTGTCTCCGATTTGTCGTTTAACGAAGGTCCGTTCGGAAAACATTTCGGTGGTGGGATATCGTTCAATTTGTATTATTAGGTTCTAACCTCGTCACCGTGGTTATCACGAGGACCGGACCTGCGCGCACATTCACTGAACCCCTGCGAGTCCGAGGATGTGTAGAGCAATATGTTTCATCAAAATGGGCTGTCGACTATGACCTGACAAGTGTCCAAATGTTGCACAGTTTCGTTCTGCGTTCCACACTGGAGGATGTTGAAGATCCGGAACAGAATCTGATGATACCTTCAAGTTCGTGTTTCGGTCCCACTGGCTTGGTTTCTTTAACAATGCCAAATGCGACCGCCGAGGAGATCAAATCACGCTCCGTTGTGACGACGAGGAGCGTGCCCGTTAGCCTTCCTATCGAAGTGAACCGTCGACACATTCCCGACTTTGACATGTACTATCAAATATTCACCAACTCCCTCCAGATCACGCTGGGAACCCCTCGCACAGAATATGAAGCCGTTGATCCGGATAACCCATCTGCCGAGGACCCCTCTTTTCTGCACATACTTGGGTTCACGGACGACGAGGAACCATGGGTGCCTTGGGAGGAGACGCCGACATTCGAAATGCCACGCCCCGAGACGTGGGGAACATACATTGGCAAGGTTCCCGCCGTCGTACATCCCGTTGGCCAAGTCACTCCGTCGCGTAGTTGCATTCCTCCTGGCACAGGTGTATCGTACCAGGTGACCCTACAGGACGAACACAGCTGCCAGCAGCGCTCGCTGCTTCACTACCTCGACGAGGATGCGCGTGGGCCCGCGTTCGTCGACCCTAGCGCTGTTCACGAGCTCCTTGCCGAGGATCCTGTGGAGCGAGAACTTTTGGCGCCACTCCTTGCACCGGTGGTGTCGTCCCCGCCCAAAGGAGAGGAACTTGGCCATCGCTATCACCTTCGTCCCAATTTCCACACACCGCTCATATATGTTGGCGAGACGTGGACTAAAAAGGTGGTCAAGAAACGCGAACATGACGTTGCTTCTGTTCATTGATTTTTTGGCCCTTTTTTTTTACTGGACTGGGAGGACCTTGATTGGTATTTGGTGTTATAAACGTTAATGATGGATAGACTTTTGTGATATAACGCTTGCACGTGAATGTTCTCGAGAAACAGAGGTAAAACTTGGTCATCTATGCATAGGAAAATGCTGCTCTTGCATCCAATGGCGCCCTCACAATGGCATCATGTATCTCGGATGCTTTCTCAATCTGCATCGCGTAGTACTACAGCGTCGTTTCCTCTTGCAATGCAGTTGTCGAGGCCGAGAGGATCACTCGCAAACATCAACGGCAAGTTTGGTCCATGATGTTAGGATGCATGACGACTTTATCAATCAGACGAACAAGGGATCACTCTCGTCCGTTCTGCATAACCCCGTATAGACCAAGAAGTTGGAGTCGAGGGGCTTTGCCATGCGACGATGGTTTGCCCGCGAAGGCTCCCAAAGATGCCATTGCCACATGCCGCGTTTGTATTGTGCATCTTGAACCTAAACCTTGTTTATTATAGCAGCAAGTCGCCGTCGTTTGAAATTGCAGCTTCGAAAGACTAATTTCGTGCTTCGCCTCTGGCATGTACACCTCGCGCCCGCCCTAAAAAAAAAAAAAACAAGTACGTACGAAACCGCATCCCTCTATATTTCCTAATTTCCAAAAATTGCGGTCCCCGCGCAAAGACGTCCGACATGCGGTGGCGACGGCAGGTAAGTGCGACGCACGCCGCTGCTTGGGATCCCCCACCTCTGACAGCGCCGTGGAATAACATAGTACCACGAGGCCTACAGTTCGTTGTAACCAACACCCGTTGCTTGACACCGAATCAAGTGGAGAAATTCTTGGACGTAAGTGCCCACTCTTCTCGGTTCATTTACCCGTGCATGGACCTCGGTGCTGATCACTTTTTCCGGTCAACTCGCGTCTTTCACTGAGGATTTTGCTTCTCCTGATCTGCGTTCGCCGACAATAGTCAAAGTCTGAATGCTATAAAAACCCTGCAGAAGAGGGAGCACCGATACCCCCAGTGCGCCTATTCCTCCCTACCCACTCGTCCTGATGTCTCTGTCCAAGAAAACCACCCTTCCATCCAACGAACGGGAATGGGTTGCGCTACTCAGAGAGGTTCTCGGCCATACCATTGAGGCCGCCGCCGATGCTGGCACTGGCCTCTTCGATGCCCTCTGGCCACCCATACAAACGGCGTGGGATGCTGCAAGAGCGTTTGGTAAGTCTCGCAAGCTGTTTCCTCCGCCAGGCTCCAAGACAACTTGTCGCAGTCATCAAACACCCCAAGTACATGGTCGGCCTGGCCATCCTGATCTTGGGCGTCTTGCTCCTTCACCCGATGGCCAAGGGTGTCGTGCAGGCATTGGGCTTTGGTGTGGGGGGAGTGCAACGGGGTAAGGTGTCGTTCTAGCCTTTGACGTGCCAGAAGCATTTTGACGATAGTCGACCAACTTTTTTTTTTTTTTGTAGCCTCGCTTGCGGCACAGATTCAGTCGTGCTTGCACGGAGGATTCGTCCCGCAAGGCTCCCTCTTTGCCTGCCTCCAGTCGTTTGGCGCGGTCCGACTGGCCTGGCGTGGATGAAAATACGTAGTGTGATGGTTGTTAGTCTCCATATATTACTTCTTGTAAAGCTGGTGACTTCTCTGTAATCTCGTTGACGCAAACAAGACTGAATGCGTGGTTCTTTTGGATGCAAAATCAGTGCGAGGATGGAACTAACCGTCACTACTTGAAAGCTCGGATGCTCCGAGCCGGCACCGCCACCCACTGTCCACATTCTAACTTTTCTTGTAGGGACATGTTTCAAGTTTTCAGCAACTTGAATCAGCTAATGAATGTGCACGAGGACACTCAGTCATCACTGCGGGACCAAACGGGGGACAAACGTTTTCGTGGGTTTTCATGCATGGACTTCCGGCTCCCGTGTCTGGCGTGTCAGTGATTGACTCTGACTCGGATACGGTGTGTATATATAGTGACCAACCCTTTCCGTTCATTTCCCACTCTTGGGGATAATGCTCACGAGACATTTTCAGAGCTTCCTCTGTATTCTTGCCCTGCTGGGCACAGTTCATGCTGTCGACTGTGCCGCTCGAGCATGGGTCAGAGCACCCGATCTCATTCCGGATACCATCGTACAAGGTGGCGCTAGAGTCAAGATAAGCGCCGGATGCCCTGCGGTCGACACGGTCCTGTTGGGGCTACGCCTCAAGGAACAGTCTTTCGTCAAAACCTCGTACGTTCTTTCTGCCTGGATCTCCCAGACGTCGATATTCTCTGCGCTAGACGTCATGGTTCCCAGCAGGATAAGACAGGGATGGCCTTGCGATGCGCCGAGTTCCTAGGCGAGACCGATTCGTGGTTGGCCCGAGAAGAGGAGCGCCTTGTGTTCGAAACCATGTGGACGATAGGCGTGCCAGAAGGATCCTCTAAAGATCGCGACGTCGTTCATGACTTTGCAGTCCTCGTTCCTTACACCAATTTCCCTCCAGCACTGGATTATACGAACCATGGATTTAAATCGGGTGGAGCGGTCGGTCGACTTAGCTTGACGACGGATCGACGCTGACCATTTGTGTCGCAGATGCTTACTTCCGAGTTCCAATATGAATATTTCATTCGTGTGCCTTTTGCGAATGGAACGACGGTGGAAATATCTGCGGGAATCACTGGTTTTAAACCCCTTTTCGATGCGGAGAACGCGCCGCGAGAGCCAAGTTTTGACATTGTGGAACTCGAACGCCTGCGTTTTGATAAGCATGGGAACGACTCTGTAACCTATACCGCAGAGATCAGCAGTGTCTCCGGTTTGTCGTTTAATGAAGGTCCGTTCTGAATATGTTTCGGTTGGTGGATATCGTTCAATTTAGATTATTAGGTTCCAATGACCAAGTCGCTACCGTGGTTATCACGAGGACTGGACCTGCGCGTACATTCACTGAACCCCTACAAGTCCAAGGATGTGTAGAGCCATCCATTTCATCAAAATGGGCTATCGAGTATGACATGACAAGTTCGCGACCCATACACAGTTCCGTTCTGCGTTCCACACTGGAGGATGTTGAAGATTCAAAACGGAATATGAAGCTTTCAAGTTCGTGTTTCGGTCGCAATGACTCTGTTTCCTTTATAATGCCAAATGCGACTGCCGAGGAGATCGAATCACGCTCCGTTGTGATGACGAGGGGCGCGCCCGTTACCCTTCCTATCAAAGTGAACCGTCGACACATTCCTGACTTTGACCTGTACTATCAAACATTCGCCAACTCCCTCCAGATCACGCTGGGAACCCCTCGCACAGAGTGTGAAACTGTCGATCCGGATAATCCATCTGTCGAGGACCCCTCTACCTTGCACCGACTTCGATTCACAGACGACGAGGAACCATGGGTACCTTGGGAGCAGATGCCCGGGCCGACATTCGGAATGCCACGCCCCAAGACATGGGGAACATACATTGGCAAAGTTCCTGCCGTTGTACATCCCTTAGGCCCAGTCACTCCGTCGCATGGTTGCATTCCTCCCGGCACAGAAGTGTCGCACCAGGTGACGCTACAGAGCGAACGCAGCTGCCAGCAGCGCTCGCTTATTCACTACCTCGACGAGGGTGCGCGTGGGCCCACGTTCATCGACCCTAGCGCCGTTCACGAACTCCTTTCCGAGGATCCTGTGGAACGAGACCTTTTGGCGCCATTCCTTGCACCGGTGGTATCGTCCCCGCCCAAAGGAGAGGAACTCGGCCATCGCTATCACCTTCGTCCTAATTCCCACACACCACTCATATATGTTGGCGAGACGTGGGTTAAAAAGGTGGTCAAGAAGCGCGGAGATGACGTTTCTTCTGTTCATTGATTTTTTGGCGCTTTTTTTCACTGGGCTGGGATGACTTTGATTGGTATTTGGTATTATGAACGTTATTTATTTAAGGGAGATCTAGGAAGTTTAGAATACGCCATGGCCTCGATATTTATGCGCAGCATTTCCAGGATGTGGGTCAGTACACAGAATCCATTCAGTGTCCGAGTTATAGTGAATTTCCGTTAGGCTTCTTTCCGCGCGTTGTTACATCACCCTCAGAATTTCTTCAAAACGACAGGCAAATGTTCGCTGCCCTAGCGCTCCTCAAGACGGCCACTTAGTACATGGCCGAGGACAGACGGCTGCCTTTTTCAATTACCTGAGTCCACAAATATCACCCTAGATTGTTCTTCTGGAAGCATCGTTGACTCCTGTGGACACAGGGCTGCGTGATCATGACTGATCCGTTGGATGCGTATCAAAGGTATAAGAACCATGTTGGGTCAGATTCTTTTCTTCATCCCCCATAACTTAAGAGCTTATGCGCAGTAAATCTTTTCAGCAATTCCTTAGTCTGTTAGCCCTGTTGGGCATGGCCCATGCAACCAATTTCCCCATCGCTCAGTGTACCGCTCAGGCATGGGTCAGGGCGCCAGATCTCACTCCAGATACTGTCATACAAGGCGACGCTCGAGTCAAGATAAGCGCCGAGTGTCCTGCTGTAGAATCAGTCACGCTAGGATTGTGCCTCAAGGGAAGATCGTTCGTGAAGGCCTTGTGCGTTTATCTTCACCCCAATTTTTGCGTATTCGATGCTTCTTGAACCAGACGGTCTCAGGAAGACAGGGACTGGGTAACTTCTGCGGTCCTACCAACCATTCCTCAACTGCCACCAGCATCACCATGGGTTCCTTTGACCTCCCACTCATCTAATCCCAGCGACGAAATCACCCTCCAAGAGATGCTCGTCAACAAGGATCTATGGGTTGTTCGAGAAGAGGAACGAATGGTGTTTGAAACGACCCAAACGATACATCTGGTGGACGGAGCTTCTGGAGACCACGATGTCGTGCAAGAATTTGCTGTCCTCGTTCCTTCTACAAATTTCCCTCCGGGCTTGGATCATTTGGGTTCTGGGATCCTTTTGATGGTTAATCCTTATCAATTCGAGGTAAGTTTTCATGAACAACTTCAAAAGTGATGCTTACCTTTGGAATCGTAGATGGTCGATGTCGAATTCATGTATGAATATTTTGTGCGCATACCATTTGAAAACGGGACGACAAAAGAAATATCAGCGGGATTCACTGCTTTTCAACCACTTCACGATCCCGCCGATACCCCTCGAGGGCAGAATTCTGGAACCACAGTACTGGAACCGCAGCATATTGCTAGAGACCAGAGGCACTCACTGATCACAAACTACACCGTGCAGGTCACTGGCTCAGCGTTCACTCAAGGTTCGTTTTTGAAAGCAAGGTCGATGTGGACAGCACGGTGCTCATCGTGAACTCTCAGGTTCCGAGAATCAAGCCGTCACGGTGGTTGTCACCAGGACTGGACCTGCTCGTACATTCACCAAGCCGTTGACGATTCATGGATCTATACACCCAATCATTTCATCAAAATGGGCCACGAAGTACGATGTACCCAATTTGCAACCCAACCGTCGACCTGAGTACATTTTACGCTCTACACTGGAGGATTGTCAAGGAGCAGCCTTCCGGAGACCGCGTTTTGATGATGGAAAGTTTACTGTTACAATGCCAAATTCGACCGCCAATGAGATCGAATCACAGGAGATTGTCACGACGACGAGTGCACCCGTCACCCTGCCAATCAAGGTGAATCGTCGACACATCATCAACTTCGAAACATACTATCAGATGCTCTCCAATTCACTTTCGATCACGTTGGGAATGCCTCGCACACAGAATGAAATCATCGATCCAGATCATCCTTTTTCTCCCTGGCAGGCTGAACATGTTCCCCCTCACGGCAGAATGTTTGCGGATGATGAAGAGCCATGGGTACCTTGGGAAAAGACAGTAGAGACACCACAACTTGCATCATGGGGTGTGTATTCTGGGAGTATTCCAGTCACTGTACATCCCATGGGACAGGTCGCACCATCGTGCTATTCTCAGCCTGAGATGGACATGCCTGGCCAGGTGGTCCTGTTCGGCGAGGCAGGCTGTCAGCGAAGCTTGATAAACCACTACCTCGATGAAGGTTCCCGCGGGCCCACCTTTGTGGATAGCAGTGCTGTTCACGAGCTGCTTGCTGAGGGTCCTGCGGAGCGCGAACGACGCGCTCCGATACTTCAACCAGTGGTGTCATCTCCGCCCGATGGAGAGGAGCTCATTTATCGTTACTATTCAAACCTGGATCTCATATACGTTGGCGAGACTTGGGTCAAAAAGGTCACGAACAAAGCTTCGTCCCTCCACTAGTACGTTTTGTCGACCCCAGCACATGTCGAGCTTATCTCCATGTCAATTTCTCAGAGCAGGTGCATGAACGGTCTGTTCCGTATGAAATGCACTTAGTTCTTGTAACTTACAATTTAGACAATTATCATTCTTACCTCTTAGATTTTCCGCGGAGGTCCCAGTGGGACTAGGGAGGCACTACTTGTTCGCTGTAGGTGGGTTGTCCATGTCAGCGTTCACTTCAGCGATCAGTGTCACGACGCGTTTTGACAAGTTTAGGTCGAGTGAAAATGTTATCCGAGTTGCCAAGGCGGAATTTGAAGTACTTACAAGTTGACATGTGTAATGGTGATGGTAACCACAGTCAACGGAAGTAAGTGGGTAGGACACCCACGATACAGGTACAACCGGTGAGTGCTTAGTACCTGACTCGATCTACCGGTTCTAGTTATAAATATATTACTTCTTCTCCATCGCCCAGTCCTCCAGTCCTGGGCTGAATCAACCGCAATGTCGAAGAATCAGGTCAGCGCTCAGAATCCATTGCTTATGCCAGAGTTATTCCACTGCTTCCTTGAATGCGGGGTCGTAGTTGAACGCGTCATTACAGCACCCTCAGATCTTGACGATATGAGGGAGCACAGGCGAATGCTCGCTGCCCTAGCTCGAACGTGTCGCGCGTTCTCGGAGCCTTCCCTCAATCGGCTTTGGCGGTGTCTTGACACGCTATTGCCTCTCATTCGGTGTTTCTCTGGCGTTGTGCATGAAGGAAGGGTCAAGGTAGGCGTTGAATCATCTCTGCAGACTACCATGTGTCATATTCATCGCCCAGATGCCTCCGTCCCCCTCCGAATGGCTTGTCATTAATCGGTACTCGCCTCGTGTCCGGGAACTGACTTTGGGAAACGAAGAACGATCCCTACAATTTTTGCAATCCACGGCTCTGGTGCTGCCGAATCTGACGGTGTTCAGATGGGAGACCCCGCGCTATGTGCCAAAGTTGACTCGGATGGTCACTTCTCTCGCAGACATCGAAGTTCCTTTCGACATGACGTTCGTCTGGTCATTGCTTACTGAAAAAATCATTTCCTTGGAAGTCACTTTGAAGACTATAAATGATCCAGAGTATCAATTATTTCTGGAGAACTGTCCTCGCCTCTGTCCAAATCTCAAGTCAGTTAAATTCAAATTCCATCATCCACCCCAGCACGGAGATGTGCTCTTTCAGGTGCTTTCCCGAGCCATCTGTAACGTTCCTGATTGGAAACGCGTTGAAATTTCCCCTCCCATTGACGACACCACATTGAAACATCTCGGGATGTCTCCCACGCTCAAGACGGTTTCCTTGAACTTGGATCCCCAGTTGCTCTCTGGACTTGACCAAGGTTACTTTGGACCTGAGGACACGCCATTCAGAAATGTCATGGATCTGGATTTGAAATTACATGGTTCCTTCGATCTCGCTACGTCCCTCCTGCGATCTCGTGATCAAGCATTCTGTCACTTCAATGTCTCCCTTCTCGCCCGAACGGTTCCCAGAGAGGTGTCTGCCCTCCTGACCGCTTTAGCTTCCCCCCAGCGCACACGGTCGCTTCAATCGATTATCGTCACCGACATTGCAGACATGACACTACCCCCTTGTCACCAACATGTCTCTTTTGAGACGTTCCGTCCCCTCATGTCCTTCGTAAATCTTCGTGTACTAGTCATCTATCTGAACGGGCCGACCTCACTCAGTGACACAGAATTCGCAGACCTCGTGCGTAACTGGCCCTGGCTCAGGGTTCTCAAGATGACGTGGGTACTGGAGCATCCTACTGTGTCGATGACCTTGAAAGCGTTGCCGTCGCTTCTTGCATCTTGCGGAGATCTGCGCGACATCGCCTTGACGGTGGATGCTAGAGAAGTTCCGGAAGGAGAATATGCACATGCAAACATATGCAATCCTAGGATCACCTCTCCGCTTGCGTTCCGCAACACTCCGATCACCCAGCCAGACTTGGTCGCAGACTTTCTGTTGAAGCATATGCCTTCCTTATCCTATGTGACTCCCTCATTGTCCTGGAACGGAGTGCGCCCACAGAACTCCACATACCTGGTACAGGAGAACGAACGGTTATGGTCACAAGTCAACCGCCGCATCGGCAACCACAACGCTCCGTGAGTGACATTTTTGCAAGATGCCTTTGTCTTTGATGCTCAAATGGTTTACTAGTAACATCAGACTGGGTTATCCCAGCATACTTATAACATAAAATTGACGAGGCTTGCGGTCAGGACTCGGACTCAGCAGATGGCTATATCTAAGCTTATGAATACTTGGCGTTGGGGGATGGTTATTTTGCAGGGTGGCGAACATGAACTTGGTATTTAATTCTTAGGGTATCAAGGAGTCCCTATAAATGTTCTTTTGGTGTGGTTCATTTGAAAGCTTCGGACAGCCAAAATGACTGTGGACAGAAGTTTACTTATCGGTGGACTGTCTGCTCAGATTAGCCATCGCCGGTGCGTACTCATCCTTGCCAGGGGTGAGGCAGGCTGCGAGCAGTGTTCAACAAACCACTATCTCGATGAAGGCCCAAACAGCAGTGCCAGTTACGAGCTCCTTGCTGAGGGTTCTGCGAAGCGGGAACGACACGCGGCGATGCATCAGTAGTGTCATCTCCCCTGACGGAGAGGAGCTCGTCTATGGTTATTATCACTTCTCCTTGTCGCCTCTCATATACGCCGGCGAGTCCTGGGTTCAAGTGTACCGTTGAAGGGTTGCAGACGTGGCTGTTTACTGGCAGAAAGGAATATATCCAATCGCACCATAACTCTCATATACATGCAACCGCGTCTATGATGTCCGTTTTGCATTACTTTGGCCAATGATTGCGGAAACGAGCATGATGACACCGACAAGGCCGGATGCTCCAAGTAAACGCATCATCCCGCTCTCTGCTGCAGCTTCGTCCCGCGTCGGACGGCCGTCGGCTGCCGAGGCACGCTTTCCATCACCATCCCGGGGCGGCGCAGAACCTGCGCTCTGAAAACTGCCATGTCGAAAATTGGGTGAAGTCCTGTCAGTCTGTGCACCACCACCAGCGCCAGGCTCTGTCCGTCGATGACCCGTCGCCCTCTGCACAAACGGGTTCACAAACGGATCCG
>JBBPTB010000993.1:0-11949 GCA_038093875.1 Boletus tylopilopsis
AAACCTTTGGGCTCTACAGAATCTGAGACACATTTCCGGGTCATCGTTGGTCTCGGTCCCTCTCTTCCAGGAGCAGGAACCAGTTCTCCCTGCTTTTGTTCACAAAGACCGGATGTCATGAACCTTGTGGGGTCTGACGAGAGGGGAAAGTCGTCTGTGGTGAGTGGCCACCCGTCCAGGATTCTGCCCATGTGCGTCTTGGAGAAGTCTGCGCCCCTCCTCGTCGTGAGCAAGTGCATCACAAATGGTAATGGCGTTCCCTCGAGCCTGTTTTTGATCTCCGTACTGTAGGTGGAATCGGGGTTGCTCAACCAGTTGCGCATAACCACCGCATTCGCATTCTGTGCTCCATCTCCGGCGTGTACCCCGAGAAAACGACATACTCTGACATAGGATGCGTAGTCGCTCAGGAACAGCTGTCCGGCAAAGATATTCAGCTGGTCGATCAACGCCCAAGGAGGAGGCCAGTCGGAGGGGAGAGGGGGGACGGCGTACAGCCTGAGATCGTCCGACGGCTGCATGCGTTCGGTCGTGCGGGGTATGTATAAATGGAGGTGAATGTGTTCGCTGACCCTGATTTCTGGCATTAGCTGATCGACTTCGAACGGGCTTGGGATAACGAGGGCATCCCTCCCGTTCATCTTCCCAGAAATGACCCATTGAACAGGTCGCAAATATTGATTGACCTTTCCTTGAACCGATTTGTTTTCCTGGACTGTCTTGCAGAAGTCCGCTGTCGCCAAGATGTATGGACTCCAGCCGTGTAGTTCGTTCAGAGCGCCAGTGGCGCCGGTCGAAAAGACGTGAAGGAACGCATTGCTCTGGGATGTTGAAGGGACGACACCTGTCCTCACGAACTGAATGACATCAGGATGGAGGAAGTGAGTCGCAGGAGACACCACGGGAGGCTTTTCCACTTCGCGCTCACGCTCGATCTCGCGCGATACCTCCCTTTCCTGTTCTTCGTCCATCTGAACATCACGAAGCGACAAAACCCCAAGGGTTTCACAACGTTCGCGAATTTCCCGTGGAAGTTCCGTGGAAGGTGCGGTCGAAGACTTACTTGGCGTATACATATCAACCAGAGATTTGCGTTCTGGCTGAATCCAAGCCGCCGCTAATTCCTCTGCGCTAGCTTTTTTTTCACAATAGCGGGACCAAGCTTCAGTTCTGGATCGGTGGCTCATTCCCTGCTGTGCCCAGTACGGAGCCAGCCGTTGGATGTCATCCCAAGTTTCGTCTATCGCCCAATGCAATATGTCGGCAGTGGTGACTTTGAGGCTCGAATTCTCCTTGGCGACCAGGCCGCGGATTCTCTGGTCAACCTCATGCGGTGCGAAAAACATGACGCTGTGACCATGACCTAGCTTCCGCATCCGCATGCAACCTAACTCATGGTCAGTCAGATTCATTGATCGCACAACGAGGGCACGGAATATACCCTGGACCAAACGATCCTTGGTAACTTTGTGTCCCAAGGTGACCGCAGCTCGGAAGTCCGTGGGGAACTTGATGTCTATGCCCCTCGTATGAACGTCGTCCAGATACGTGACGCATCGGTGTAGTTGTTGAGCGAGTGGCGACAGCGACAAGAGTCGCGTAGTGCCATTTCTTTCGAGTGCCATCACTTCGTCGTCTTTGCTGAAATATATCGCGCCAATGGTGTCGGCTGGGGTGCAGTCCAGCCACGCCTTTGCCAGTTCAAGATTGGTGAGATCGAGTATTTGCGCACCAACGTCAAGCAGGACGCGGATCTCGGGATCTTGTGCGACTATCATCCTAAGCAATTCGCGCGTGGTCCATCGTTCTCCATTCTTGTCGGTTGTCACCATGTAAGACGCGTTTTCCGGTTGTAGCAGGGAAGCGAGGACCCGTGCATTGGTTCCCACCTGGTGAAGATGATCTGGATTGTCTTGAGCAATGGAGGTGGGTAACAGATATTGCCTGTCGCTTGTCCCTGCGAGTCCTATCAGGCAGCTCAGGGTTCGAGTAGGACACCGTGACAAAATTTGGAAGCCTGCTTACCAGTCACTGGGTGGTTCTTCCGTGCTGCTATATCCCAGTATGAGCCCGAGATTCGCAGGGGAAACTCCTTTGCGTGCCTTGCGAAAACGATCTTGGAGAGATATAGATCTATTGCCCTTTTATTTCGGCCAAACAGAGGGACGAGGTACTTATGCCATTGCTCAAGTGATCTGATGTTGACACCGCTCAGTCTCCGAAGCGAGTCCGGCACTAACGAGATGCTGCAATCGCGAAGCCAACTTGCATACTCTGAAGATGGATCATCCTCTTGTAGAAGAAGTTCGAATGAGGTCCTGAGCTGCGGTTCGCTGAGCCCTCCATAATAGTAAGCGAGACATGTGAGCAGGATGGTTATGTCCGGGTGACCGAATTCCGCCGTCTTGGATTGCACATCCTTAGCCCGGTACGGGATGGAAAGCATAGTGCGTGGTGGGGAGGTTAAATCAAGGCCATAGTCCACTCGCCACCTGCGCTGCGTGAGGGCAAACAAGAGGATCTTGTGAGCTAGGAGACCGCGCAGAAGAAGCAGAGAACTCCAGATAGTACTCTGACGAGCATACTTTTCTACCATCTTGACCGTGTCCGGGTGGATACCCTCGTGTAGCATGAACTCGCGGATCGCTTGTCTGAGTCCCAACTCGGAATGGAAGGTGATATTGGAGAGACGTCCTTCCAATACATCTTGAGCGATCAAGGACATCAGTTGTTCGCCACCTTCTGCTTTCAAGATGTGAATGTGAGGGAATGATCCGGGTGGACCAGGGTCGCATCGTATTGTATGCGAGTCGAGGGATGAGAGGAGATGTATATGTTGTTGCACAAGCCCCAGCACTTTCTGAACAACGATCCAACGACCGGGAGACCCTTCGAAGGAATTTTGATGGCCGGTGGCATAAATTAAATGGAATTGGGCATTAAGGACGTCATCACTCTCGTCCAGGATATCTTGAGCATGGGTGTCAAGGAATATCTGAAATTTCATCAATGTATTCGCCCGCGTGGACCCTTTGAGAAACTTGATCCACAAGTTCGACACCCAAAACAGTTGGAGACACGACCAATTGATTCCCGGCTCTCAGTCAGTGCAAAAACCATTCACAGTCATGACCATGCACTCACCGATTCTGACAGCCCGTCTTCCTGCTCGTGCTGAGGAGAAACTGGAAGATCCCGTTGCCGAACACCTGGATTGGAATCGAACCCTACTCCAGCCTCGAGGAGCTGCTTCTCCACACAGGCCAACTTGAATGACAAGACGTCCTCGGGTCGCGTGACAATAATGCCACATTTATCTCGACATTGAAGCGCCCACTCATGCAAGCGTTCAACGCCGCCAACCACAAGTTCTCTGGACCCACGGTGGAGCACATACTTGTCACGGGAGAATTCCAGGAGGTATACCGACCTATTGACCAGCCCACAGAGACGATCTTTCAGCATCTGGAGGGTTTGGGGTATCAACGCCTTTGGAACAACGACACGGACTAGCTTGTTGCCATCGGCCAGCGTGGCAGCGCAGATAGGAACAATCACGGAAGACTTTCCTTCCCCCATGTTAACCTGCGTGATGGTGTTCTCGCCTGACCGAGGAGAGATCATCTCCTTTGCGATGTCGGCCTGGACGCGTCGAATGAGGAAGTTTCCTTGTAGCTACCAAATGAATATCAGTACTACGTTTTTGCTGTCACAAAAGACACACCTGAATCAGTAGCCAATCTGAGTACTTGACGAGATCACGTTCGTCACATCCTTCGTTCTCCAATTCCTTGTAAAGCTCTTCTTCGAGATGTTCCAAGGCAAAGCGAAGCAATCTCCGTGCCCGCTGAACATCGAGTGCAAGCAAGGCCAAGGCGATCAAGCAATTCTTCCAACTGTCCGGAAGCTCGATCGGCGAGTTGAACGCGAGACATCGGAAGAGAGTAAATGGGGTAATGCGTGGCCATTGACCACATTGTTCGAGAACCTGTTCGAACTCTGTGTTTGGGCGTAGAGCTATCTTGACCATGTCCAGACTCTTGATATAGCTGGCTCTACATTCCGCATAGTATTGACGGAATTTCTCTGTGCCAAATTTCCAGGCGACACCGGTAGGATTTTGGGTCTTGAAGTGATATGCGCTACTATGAAGCTGAGCAACATAATGACTTTGGAACGGAGGTGCTGCTGGGTCTGTCCGCAACGAGGAGAATAGTTGACGAAGGAGGTCGATGTTGAAGGTGTGAGATGAGGAGCGACGATGGCACCCAACGTAACTCGGCGAACGATCCGCACGCGCTGGCAGCTTAGGTGAGGGCCGTTCGAGGAACAATTGGCCTAGGGACTGTGAGGAGCACTGTATCCCGGCGGTAACCGTGAACTCCGAGGATGGAAACAAGTATGGCTCTCGCTCTAGAACGTACGCAGTCGGAAGCCCGGCTTCCATCGTCATATCACGTGCGCCTTCCTGGCTTGAAAACTCTCTGGATGCCAAGTGCATACGGGGACTCTGCGATCCGGAAATGCATGTCTCGCGGATATCTTGGTGACCAGCTAACAATAGCAGAGAGACCGCTTCCTCTACTCCTGTTCTACCTGTTAATGGGTCGGGGTTCCACCCACCGTTAGTGAGACCATGCAGACGAGCAAGGAAGAGTCTGCTCTCCACCGGAAAGCTTGGGATCCCTTTCAAGCAGCCCAAATCTCTGTCTTCTTGGTACGTATAGTACCTGACAAACCCCAAGGAATCTAAACTGACACGGACGCCATCGTTACTCTGTTCAACAGAATCGCTATATGGTATGAGGATAATCTTTGGAACGAGGTCGACCTCAATCAGTGTTTTCGGGCGCAGAACAAGCCGATTGACAAGACCAAATAGCGTTCCGATACATTGATCCTCGTCATAGACCATGTCCTTGAAGTCACGGGATTCAAGGCCGTTGGCTTCATTGACGAAGAAAACGATGCCATAACGAGATAGTGTGATAGAGATTCTGGGTGACGAAGATTGTGTTGTATGGAATGGCGACACGGCCACAATGAGGTTTTCGGGATCATCGAGACACCGGAAACGGTTCGAAACCATTTCCCAGGTTGGGCTGTGTTTGTCCACGAGAGTCTCACTACCTTTTGTTACACAAAAGTTCCCAGAATGAAGATGAATTTCCCAGTTATCGGACGACTGTTCCCATAGTTTTTCGATAGGCCGTATCTGGATAATAGACGTCGATGGACTGAGCCAAGAAACGTGATTTGCAATGATAGATGTAGGAAGGTCTCCTTTCAAGGCTCGCCTCGGGATGTACTCAAAGATGTCATCAGTATCTTCGTTTTGAGCACGGATGACAATGTGGCGGCTCGCGCTGTGTTCCAGGACCGCAAAATGTATCTGGTTATACTTTATTAACAGGTTTCGTATGAAGCTTCAGAGCAACCTACGTAATGCCGCGAGATAACACAGATGGTGACAAAATCCATTCCTGGGAGATCGGAGGCAACGACCATCAGCACACGCTAACACACATTTAATAAACTGCATCATGCTGGAAATCGAAATGGCCACATACAGAACCGAACAGCGTTTTGTAGTCTTCACTGCTGGTTACAGCACTCGGCAACTCGTGTCCAAGTTGCTTACCATCCACCAAAAGTGATCCATCCAGCAAGTTAATGTGTACCGTCTGTGCGCGCCTGTCTCTGCCAGCTTGGGCAGTGTTACATCTCAGCCACCGGGAGTTTGGAGACTCTAGTGGTTGCCATCGGCAAGGACTTGGCCGGTATCCTGGCCAGACCACCTGAACAGCACGGTCGACACCAATATTTGATGCATCAGCTTCGATAGCCTCCCTGAAACTCCCCTCAAGAATGAGAGACAGACGGCGATCCCGATTCAAAAGCACTTGCGAGTACGAGGGAGGGCCTGCCAGAAGTTATGTGACGATATTGCTAGAACGCAATCGAGGATTGGACATGCCTGAGGAAACCGGTGCAATAATGCTTATTGCTATAAGCATGGCGCAAGAAAGTGCAATTTCAATGTCTACTTCAGACTGAAAGAGCTCGTTGTGGGCAGCACAGCCCACATCAAATGTGCTTCGACAGACGGCAGCCATGTCTCGCAAAAGCCCCAGGCCCTCTTCGTTCGTTGGTGATTTCCATACATCATAGAGCAGCTCGCGTACCCAGTAAAATGTCTTTCTGCGCACTCTCCGAACAAGTTGCATGGCCCGTTTGGAGATGTCACTAGTGGACCTTGAAACCAGTACACCGGCGAGTAAGGAAATTGTGGCCATTGGTGGTCCGTCCAGTGAACCTAGTCCAATGTCGCTAAATAGGCTTTGAAGCTCGTCTAGAATCGCTTGACAGAATGAGGCATCTTCAAGGTCCTGATGCCACAACAATTGCCCAGTACTACTATCAAGGGAACCGACTTGCGCCGAGGCTTGGGCCAAGAGCAAGTAAACATCCTGGCGACGAAAGTCGAGAGTTCTACTCCGTAGCTCTCGCAGAATGTTGAACCACTGGAGTGAACCTCCACTACGCAAGTTTGCAAACGCGATCAATTCATGCAACGGGACAGTACGTTCGCAGTTGGCCTGGGCGGCCATGACCTCGTTGGATGTATGGGCTGTGGTGTTAATGTATATCTGCATCATCGAATCTGTATATGGTCCACTCGGTAGCTCGTAGGCATTTCTGAAACGGTCCATAGTGAGTCCCGAATAGATATAATACAACGCATCCCAGCGTTGTGGAGCAGTGCTGCTTGAATATAAGGAGAGGGAGCTACGACCAACGAGTACATGAGGTCGGAGGGTGGGAATATCGCGAACCAGTATGTCGCCGTTTCTCCATTTCCCAACTTCGTACCCTTTGATGTCAGCGATCCAGTACGTGATAGATCGCCACGAGTCAAAGGAGGTTGGACATTGCAATTCGAATATGACAACTTTGGCGTGTAATGGATCGGGAGGCAATGTAGAGATGTTGGCATGAAGATGCTGGAGGTAGGGAGAATGATCGTAGTACCGGCAAGGAAAGCTATGTTTGGCGAATTCATCCGAGAACGCTGACCATCCCGGGTGCGCTTGAGCATGGCGAATGGAGATGTATTGGAATGCACGAGAAAAGCGGTCAATGCTGAAAGTATCGCGAAGGAGTATACCGGAAAGGAGATCCGCTGGTATCTCTGGTGAGTAGTCAGCAAGAATCGGAATCTCCCTGACGACGAGCTTGTCTAGAGCGACCCAAAGCTCGATTATCGTCAAGAGGACGATAGAAATACGATCTGGATCGGTGATAAGGTCCGGGACAGATTGATGATACCAGCGTATCAAGAGTTCAAGCTGCTTGCATGCCATGTCAATATCTGTGACGCAAGCAAGCCAACAATCAATATCCTTCATGACAGCCTGATCAACGTCAAAGAGTGCAATGAAAATGTCTGCACGACTTTTCCCTCGACGAGAGTTGTCAAAACTGAACAAAGAGGGGTGGGATTGAGACAAGAAGTCGTCAAGGCTGCCGCGCGGATAATTGTTGGCGAAGAAAGGCGTGTGAGGGGAAGCGCCGTCATGATTCGTAACGGAGTTAGAGATGTACTTTTGAACACGACTTAGGGAAGGTTGTACGTCCTTGACGAGATCAAGCCGGAAAGGGTCCCACGGAAATGCTTGGCGCTGCACGGTCTGCAAGCCCAGCCATCTCCGATGAAGGGCCTGCGATATACGAGCGCAAGTGTACAACACTGCATGTCGGAGAGACAGGGAGAGTGATGGAAGCTTCCTGAAGCGTCGGAGGATCTTGGCTGACATCGAGTGGAGTAGAGAACTGGAGAAATTGGAACCAACCGCACCGTTTCCAAGCTTGCACATGGAAAACAACATGAAGGCTTTGTAGGCAAGACGGCCGAGTGCACGGCCAAGGGAAGATTGGATGGCAATCCTGACGAGAGACCACATGCACGGAAATTGAGGGACAATGTGCTGCCCGACGGGAACGGAACGACGTGTGGTGAGTCCGACAGGACCGAAAACACCGCGTACCTCATTACTAAGTAGCACTTGTCCCGTGGCATGGAGGAGACCAGCGAGTTGGGATCTGAATCTGTGCTTGTCGAAACGCACATTGGGAATCGATAGCTCAGGATGTGAGCATTCCACCTTGTGCTCCACAACGTTGGCTGTGTCAAAGACCTTGCAGAGAATAAACTGGTCCTGCCTCCGAAATATAACACCAAAAATGGTAGCGTGGTATGGTGTAGGAAACACGAGAGCGTCTAGGTTCAGGTCTTAGCAAAGCTATTGGCGTTTCGATCACCGTGTAAGGCCCACCTCCAACTCTCATATTGCCAAGCTGCGAAATAACACGACCCGAATTGATGCCCGATGAATCAGTATTAGGATCAAATATGGCTGTGAAATTCTCCAACATCCTTGTAACATGAAGCCAGTCGTTCTTGTGGACATCTTCGATATATCCATTATACGCACGAGCAGTTTCATGAACCGCACAAGCTAATACTTGAGCTTCTTGTGTGGTACAGTTGTTCCTATTATCAATGGGAAGAAAGATGCGGCTGATTGCACGTTCTGCCAACGATGATGTAGCCTGAGGCTCGTCAGAGGGGGAGGACATGATTTGTTGATATTGATTACGTAATACGATGTGGCTCTCAAAAATCAGTCTGCCAAGTCGTGTTCCCTTTTTTTTCAACCGTCTCCGTTCGTTGCTTGACGCCATCTACGCGTACTTGACTTCTAGATCGAGACAACTATCCAGAGCATCGCCGCGATCAGTATCACATCCACCTATTTGTGCAAGAAGAAGTTGACATTGAGATGACGGAACTGGATGCAACGCAGGGCGATGTTAAGACGGAGGACAACGCTCCGATCAATGTCAAGGTATGTTATTTCTGACTTTCCGAGAGGGTTTCACTTTTTCCTATACTCTGTGGTCGGTGGTGAATGGGAGGTCGGCCATGTCTTCATTTTCTCATCATGGACCCCCTCCCGCTCACTCGTTGAGACATACGCCTGCACCTATTTTGTCGCGCATATTGATTCGACTACTCACTCGCCTACCACACAGGTCGTCAGCTCGACGGGAGATGAAGTGTTTTTCAAAATCAAGCGAAATACGAAGCTAAGCAAGTTGCAAGGCGCCTATGCGTCCAAAGTTGGTAAGGACGTAGCGAGCATCCGGTGATTATTTTTTTCCCTCTCCGGCACCCTGAGGCTTACGAACTACTTGGTGACACTCGCTCGCACACAGGTTTTTGTATGACGGGAATAGGATAAGCGAGGATGACACGCCATTGTCCCTGGACATGGAGGATAACGGTCCGCTCTCGTTTCGTTTCTATCATCACTTGCTGATCTTTTTTTTTCTGTTCAGATACGATCGATGTCATGGTGGAACGTAGGTCTCGTCTTCATATAAAGACTGGATGTTTTGCTGACGAGCTTTCGGTAGAGGTTGGAGGGTGGGCACCATGATTGACGACCCGTTTTTCTTGTTCTTTTAGCGTTCTATTTTCTTTCTTGCATGTCGTCATAAGGCAATTATCACTTTTCGTTGCTGATGATGGATGTGTCGCCGACGTGTTTGAGGGCCCCTTTTTTTTACTCCGCGAGTACGTGTGGATATGGTGAGCAACTTGCTCTTATTTGGGAGAATGTTTCACCACGATACGCCAACTTCTTGTCGAGCGCAATGGCGAGTGTTTCACCTTGTTTATCCCGCCCAGCTTTCGTCACGCTCGGTTTTCTATGCAGGAAAGATAAGACTCGAGTGCTTATTGCACCTCTTCGTAACAACAATGACGTATCACACGCTGATCGTACAGACACTTCGGACGATGTCGCAGGTTACATAATAACATGACGTCGACGATGCTGATCCGTCCACAGTGCCGCACCGAGAGCAAGGAAAACGGTCCGACTCTTTTCTTCGTGTATACGTCTTGTCCGGGTCGTCGTTTGGCGACAGACGCCTTCCCGGAGAGCGCTATACGAACGCTCGGACTCGACGATACTATTGAATGCCGCCTGCATCTGGGCTCGCACCGTACGTACATGCGCCAGAGGATGGCCAATTACTCTGAACGAGCATTGGGCCAGTCAGAATGTTGCCTGCCAGGATGAGCGCTTGAGCGCCCGAGCACTTGCCCTGACCATGAAAGTGAGTCTAGATCTTGCGTCGAGCGTAAATATATGTGTTAAAAGGCGTGCGCTGTGCAGCCCGAGGATGAGACCGACCCCAGTGCGTAGGGACGCTGTGGAGCGATGAAGATCAAGACGGACCTGAGGGAAAAAAGGTGCGCCAAGTACAGAACTCGATCACTGGGTCGAGTACACCGTTTTCTTGGGGTGTATGCAGGAGATGGACCACAAAATGTGAATATGGTGGTTATAACCCCAATTCCACCTACGGCACGGAGATCAAAAATATTCTCGAAGGTGATGTACTTGCTCACGATCAGGGGATGGCCCAGTGGCCGCTCAGCACAGACGACTTTCCCTTTTCGTCAGACCCTGCAAAGTCCAGGACATCCAGTCTTTTGGTCTCTGATTGCGTAGAGTCCCAAGGTTTCCGGGGACACCCAAACTAAGCACAAATATTTCCCACGTACTTATGTTATTTTTGACTGATTCAGTCTGTTTGGGTCCCAAGTCGCATCAATGGGGTCCGGCATAAAATGCAATTGAGCCGGATTTCTGTCGTGACTCAGGCCTCCGTGGGTATGAAGGAAGTGGCATTGATGATAGCTACTGTCCATGCCTGTCAAACAACCGTCACGTGATCGCGTTTCTCTTTTTTTTGGACAAGTGTATTCGTTTTGTAGCAACTGACAAGGCTAGCTCTACATAACACACTAAGGCGGGCGTCTGGGCAGGCGACCGGTGTGATCGCGTTTCGTATGTCCACTCGGGAGGCCATTGACGCATACTTGAGTCAAGAACGTCCAAAATTCTGTCCCGTATGTGACACTCTCTTTAAGCTACTCATCAGTGCCACTCACAACTATCGTATATAGACCCCGGAGCTACTCCAGCGTTACGCGCCGCGATGTCCCATGACCCAGCTTCCCGAGTGGTATCGCGTCAGTGAGACAAACACAGACCCACCGTTACTCCACTTTGCCATCCCCGTCGATGTTTTCGACCTCTACCGATACGCAGACAGGCACAATCTGATCGAGTATTCTGAAAAATTTCCCAACCTCGTCTCGCCCGTATCCGCGCTGATGGCAACGCAACCTTTGTCGGAAGAAGTTGAATATGAACTCAAATTTTCCCGGCCGTTCGAGGCGACGGCCGACTGCCGTACGATCGTCGCGCTGTACACCAACTACACGATGGAAGACAAGTTACTGATCGACGAAGATCAGGAAGACGTGATCGAGATGATGCAGGAAGAGCTCGGATTGGACGCGTCCGTACGACCGAAATGGTATTTCGACCTTTTCGACAAGTGGCGTCCGAGCCACCCGGATCATTGGAAGCAGGGGAGTTCTCTTGGCTCTGCGCAGGCCGCGTTGCTAACTATATGCAACACTTGTTGAAGATGATTCGACTCTCAAGGTGGATTCAACCGCCGCCTCCGTTATCACCACCGTCGTGTCGTCGCGGCGACACGTGATGCAGAATGAAATATAGTGTTTGTAACATGGTGGAATGTAGTGATCTCCTTTATTTGTATTCATCCCATCTACGACAGCGTTTCAGATAACCTTTAGCGCTTCTTTCGACGACTCGGATGGAAGAGAGAAAATTAGCACCCTTACTAGCAGCCATATCAATGTGGTACCACAATGATTACATGTTGCAGCTTCGGAAAACTACACTCGAGGATGCGCGCAACCCTTTGCTACCACAGTTGACGCTCTCATAGCTGATTTCGTGAGGACGGGTGTCATCCCTTGAATTCAACATCCCAGAG
>JBBPTB010000994.1:0-11947 GCA_038093875.1 Boletus tylopilopsis
CCTACTGACGCTGACGAAGAACGTCTGGCGTACGCATGGTTTTGACACTTAGTACCGACGGCCGTGAACCTGCCTAATACGACAACTTGTGTTGAACTGTTACCTTATCACAGCTTGGGCACCTGCGACCGGTTCATTCTTTATGGTCGAGGAGAATGAATTTTTTGCGGATAGATGTGATCCAGGAAATGAATTAACACCTTTGTAAGGACAACCTTCAACTCAGCGCATCTCATGAATGTGACCAGTCGGGTTTACGTTTTTCGGCAAACGCAGCCATCCCTGAAGACGTCCGTCAGGGCATCACCATGAGATGCAAGTGTTTCTCGAAAACCCACCTTCTTTCTGATCCTTGGTCGCGAACAACGAATGGAACAACCTTCGTTCAAACCTCAGTCCTTCCGCGAGCGGCAGCTCAAACGCGACATTGACTGCTTCCTTGCCAGCAGCGACGGCTACTTGCCCCTTGTCGGCGATGGTTGCGGCCATCTGAACTGCAGCATTGACAACTCCAACGTCTTCGGGTACGACTCTGCTGACGAGCCCCCATTTCTCTGCTTCCTCCGCTTTGATGATGCGACCCGTGAGGACCAATTCCATCGTGCGGGATTTGCCGATGAGACGTGTGAGACGTTGGGTACCACCACCGCCGGGGATGACGCCAAGGTTTATCTCGGGTTGCCCGAGCTGCGCCGAGGGCGAGACGAGGAGGATATCGGCCTGGAGTGCCAATTCAAGACCACCACCGAGCTACGGATGCATCAACATGAGATGCATGATTGGGAATGACGTACTACATACCGCGTAACCGCTGACTGCGGCGATGACGGGTTTGTTGAGTTTGGAGATGACCTCCCAGTTGGCGAGGAAGTTGGAGGAGTAAGCTTCGGCGACTGGCAAGACAAGAAGGGGATCTGTTTCAGGGTGCGGCGGAACAAAGTAGAGAGGCTAGGACGTTACACGACTTGTCTTTCATTTCCTTGATGTCTGCTCCGGCTGGACGGGATGGTGTCAATCAAGTAGGGCAGTCGGTTGGTGTGCATCACGTACCCGCAAACGCCTTATCCGAGCCTGTGAGCACCATGGCCCCCACGCTGGCATCGTCGTCCGCCTCCTTCAGCGCGCTAGCGATGTCTCTGAAATGGGCAGCGTTGAGGGCGTTGAGTGCTTTGGGTCTGTTCAGCGTGATGAGAGCTACACCAGGTTGTGGTCTAGACACGAGCACGTTCTCGTAGCGAGCAGCGACAGATGTCGAGAAGAGCCGAGCGAGTCGCGCTGCACGCATGGCATGATGAGGTATGGTCGCAAAAGACATGTGGAGGTGTCGA
The DNA here is from genome assembly GCA_038093875.1 of Boletus tylopilopsis. NCBI lineage: Eukaryota > Fungi > Basidiomycota > Agaricomycetes > Boletales > Boletaceae > Boletus > Boletus tylopilopsis. The sequence goes on from JBBPTB010000994.1 coordinate 1,329, forward strand.
ACGGTAGTACCCTAGTTGCTAGGACTTACTAGGACCGGATCACACGTCTTTGCCGAGCGCTGGGTCTGGGCGCCTGCAACGAACCTTCTTCTCAACTTTCACGACACCTAAAACTGTCACAACAATCTTACTTTGCCGATGCCTACTGTAGTATCTGTTACTGATCCAAGGTGAGTGGTGGTGTCTCTGACGACTACAAATATTAATCGGGGACGACAGTGGCATGCGGTGATCTGAGCATCGGTTTCTATCGGCTCAATCGATATGACGAGAGGTGTACATGTCCCTTCCGAATTGTGCCGACTCGGAATCCACCCTGTCTTGGTCACCTACTACGTTTCTCTGCCAGCGAGATGTGCATGAATGACCGCGAACAAGTAACCCTTCCCGAGGGTGTCGCCTTGCGTGTTATGAAAGCATCTGACCTCCCCCATGTCCGCGCGTTGCATGTGAGTGTACCTGTGTGCTTCCACATGATGCTCTTCATCTGACCAACGTCCAGCGCAACTTGCTACCCGTATCCTATCCAGCCACATTCTTTCTGCAGCTTCTCATCAACCCACGACAGCTCTGCTTGGTTGCAACAGAGGGCGGTGCCATCGTCGGCTTTGCTTCAGCAGCCATCGGTCCCTCACAACTTGGCTCTGGCGGAGGATATATGCTTGCCGACCGGGAATGCTCCGAAGTCCCCCAGTCACACATCACACTAGTACTTCTCACACTCGGCGTGCTGCCCACGTATCAACGCAAAGGGGTCGGATATTCCCTGGTGCACGGCGTCGTCCAAAGGCTGGAAGCTGCTACAACACGACCTCATTCAGACCCCACGTCGTCGGACCGCATATCCGATACAGACAACAAGATCCCTGTACTTGTTCGAGTGCAAGTCGCCCAGTCGAACTCTGCCGGCAAGCGTTTTTACACGCATCTCGGGATGATAGATCAGGAGGGTTGTGACGATCTGCGACTTGGTCTTGGGCCAGCGTCGCAAACGTCTATCATGGAAGGGGTGTTGTGTGTATGAGCGACTTTCCAATGGAGTTATCATACATATCTTGAAATCTATATCGGGCACCCCTGCAATTTCAAGTTCCCTGTTCCGTTTTCAGCTAATGGGGCATTGAACCCTGGCGACTTGCACGGAGGATTATGTACTTGGGATTGACTTGGAAATGGACATTGAACTTAAAATCATTTGCCGAACCTCTGAACTTCAAGTTGCTGGATCATCATTTTTCAGGGCTGTGGCAATGTCGGAGACGGTGTGTCTTTTCCTTCCGAGGTGCTGGTGGAGTCCTATTCCATTCTTCATCATGATGCTCAATCACCACCGTAACTGGAAATGTCTACGTCCGCGTCGACACGGAATGAGATTCGTGATTGACTGCAAATTCAAGTATCAAGTGGAAGGACACCAAAGTGACAATCTGACATACAGTGACAGGTCAGACGTACAGTTATGGAAGAAAAGTCTGCCAGGTGGACAAAACACGCGCCTGAGTCGCGAGAACGTGATCGTCAGATAAATCCGAGTCCGACGTGCACGGCGGATGCGAACATTCAGGAGGGCAGCTGGTCGACTTGATCAGGGTGAAAACTCTATTTGAAAACTTTGGAAACTCCTGTACTCTCCGGAACGGCCAGTGGCAAGCCTCCAGTGGGTCGCAAAACTTTTGGATTGACGCGCATATGCACCAATTTTGAAGAGGTATGTAAAATCTCGTCTTCCACCGCGGGTGGGCTCCAGGAGACGATTTACAGCAGGTTCTACCACAGTTTCTCTTCTGGAATCGATCGGCCTACATGTACATTCGGTATCAGTTGTCTTCATCGTGGAAACCCTATCATACCGGTACGATTTCCATTCAAATCTGGTGCCGCATCAGCCCCCGGTGATGGTCAGGCCACATTACGTTGTCATGGTTTGACATTCCTCGAGCGATTGGGGGATAACTATTTATCTAAAACAGAGTTTGATATTTTGCCATCTTTCCGAGCAGGCATACAAATTCGCGTGGTCCCGACAGCAATAATATCTCGCGGTTGCGGGTTTGACATATTTTTTGTTTCATAGATGGTGATCGATAACTGAAACGCCCCCTAGTAGTGCGCAACTTACATTTGCAACCACGTATACTATGCGTGATCTCTAGTTTCTTTAAGACCTCCTACTCGATCCTTTGGCTTAGTTGCCTCGATGTCTGTACCGGCAGAAGTCGTGGGCCCGTTGATTGTTCGCAAGTAAGCATTTCTACAGCACTATCGCTTTGTCTGGTTGATACCTTTGGCCAAGGTTATCCGCCTTTGCAGGGTGGACTTTTCTTGTCCATGATTATCTCCTTACTCTTTCGCTCGAGGTTCGTCTAATCTTACGACCACAAAAGTAGCTCACCCAAGCCAACGCAGGTAGCATACGTATGGGATGGCGCATGGACAGCCGTCAAAATACTTTTCTTGATGAATCGGTACTTGAATTTGATCGGACAGACGTTCATGATGCTAGAGGAAACAGGCCACTTGGCCCACAACTCCACACTCGTACATCTTTTCTCTTCTCCGTTGAGTGATCAAGCCTAACATCGAACAGTTTTGCACTGCTTATGAACTATTTCTCCCTTTCTTTGCAATCATATCTGGTGAATCCATCCGCCGTATGTACACCCCCCCACTCCAAGTACCCATTTTTGACGGTCAACCACACAGTCTTGGTCGTAATGCGTGCTTGTGCAATCTTGGGATGCAAGCGGGGCATTGGACTGCTACTGAATTCACTTTATATTCTGTATGCTATTGCCGTCCTTGGGGTGGTGCTTTATTGTTTTACTCATGCCGGTCGTAAGTGTTCAATCTTGGGATGCAATGGATGTATCACGACATTGTTTTCTTTCCCAGCCTTGCATTTCGAATACCTAGATGGGACTGGTGTTTGTATTGCGCCAGCACCTCGTACGTCATATATTTCTCCTGAGTTTCCTCGTCGAATCCTTACACTTTGTAGCTCGCCTGGTAAGCGTCCTCCGAAACATGTTGAAAATTACTCCAATATTGATTTTCTCAGTGGACGATTCTATTCGTAACGTGTGTGGATCACGTCTAGACAGCCATGCCCATCTCTGATTCCCATAACAGACTCGTTTTGGACAGCTTCATAGTCGTCCTTGTATTTTACAGTCTGTATTGCAAGACCAGGCTCTCCCGTGCCTTTGCTTCTTCCGCGTTGATCCGTCTTCTCGCACGAGATGGTAAGGCCATCCACCAGGTCAACTCTTCCCCTTTTGACCTCGGGGTTGGCAGCGATCTTGTTTTACAGCGTGAGCGCGCTCGCAGGGTTTCACGTCGCATCTCGTTTAGAAAAATTTATTGTCGCAGGCGACCTTGTTCAACTCCCTGTTGTGCATCGTATGCTGGTCCGTCGTCCCTCCTGCCCATGACGTTGATTCAGTTCTGACACGACCGACCACAAGGACCGTCTTTAGCCTGGTAAGCCATCCCTCTCGTTTGCCAAGAAAAAAAAACGACCCTCTCATCGTCCATCGCACCCATCAATCAAAAAAGGACCCACGAAACCTGCTCCAACAATTGTAAGCCCCCCAACACTGCCCTCGTCCACGTTTCAAACCGTTCTGACGCCAAAAACCCCACGGCTCACGCAACCCGGACGGGCAGACTCTCGATGCCCTTTCTCGTCGTCATGGGCCAACGCCTCGTCCTCAACCTCCGCCGATTCCGGGAACATCCCGACGTCTTATTCTGGGGCTCGACGCACGACATGTCCCGTCAGGTGGCACGACAGATGGCGGCGATGCAGATATCGGTCGAGGTGGACACGGACGTGTCTACTACCGTGTCGGATGGCGTGGTGGAGCGGCCAAGGTCGGATGCAACGACGACAACGATGCCGCTGGAGGTGGTAGAGTTGGGTCGGCTGGGATGATTCATCATTATGGTGCAAAGGTTGAGGGTGACCGTTTTAGCCATGCAGTACAGGATGGGCGGAAGCGGGCTTCCGGGCCCATTTCATGCATGTGTCACGGTGGCGCAGTGACCGGTGGTGACCCTTCCGGCACCGAACCGGCGAAAAAAAAAAGGTTGCAAGCTTCGACTCGAGAAATGTGGACACGTCTTTTCTAACCCACAGGATACATTAGATTCTGTAACTACATACCGTATACATCCATCGTCGTAAATTCAACACGCACAAAAAAAGATTTTTACACCCCAACTTGGACACCACCTTCAACGTCGCCTTGTACATCCTCCATGCCCGTCTCCTCCGTTTCCGGCGGGGGCGCGTCCTCCAATAGGTCGACATTCGGATCGACCGCCGTCTCCACAACGATACCCTCCATCCCCACTTCACCCACACCCGGCTCAACAATGTCTGCCTCCGTCTCCATTTCCGCGATCGCACGTCTGTATACACAGACACGTCCGTCAACGCGCCCAGAGAAAAAAAGAAAACAAAGACATACGCATACGCATCACGACAATCCTTGCGAATGCTCGGCGTCTTCCAACGTTGCCGACGTGACGTCGGCGCCAACATCTCGGCGTCCAGCGCTGATGGGTTTGATTTATCAAGGTTCAGCCACGAGATCGTAATTCGTCCAACAACGCAAGCGTCCTTACCGTTGTCTTCCCCGAGAAGAAGCAGTCGACTCACGCCCATCCATTGCCTTGGCGTGCGCATGTGAGTTCGTGGTCATCACGGGGACGACATGCGATGCGTACCATTGAGACGACTTGTCAAAGAATTGCACCAAATGTATGGGTCCTTCGCCGGATTTACGTCCAACATAGCGCTGTTTCTTGACGGCAGCAGGAATACGTTCATCGTCCGGTTCATACACCACTGCCGGCCACCACGGATAGGTATCTAATAGAAACGTCAGACAAGACGAGAAAGGCACAGTATTATGGACAACGCACTGGCTTTGGCCCAAACTAAGAAGATCAGATCGGATCAGCAGGTTGCTGTATCATATCACGCGGACACAAACACTTACCGAGCGTTCCTCCTTCGAGAGCCTGGCCCTCTGCAAGAACGACAACACCTGGCTCAGGAGGCTGTGGAGCCGCGACAGGCAGCGCTGGTGGGGGAACCATTGCAGGCCGTTCCGTTGCACCCGCCTCGCCCCCAGCGTCCTCTTCACTTTCCAGCTCGCTCAGAGACGACAAGTCGGAATCACGACCACCGTCACCCTTGCCACGCGCAGGCGGTGGCGCCTGCGCCTGCGACTGCGATTGCGCGACAGCAGCAGCAGCCTCGGCCGCCTTCTTCTCTGCCTTGCGACGTGACGCCTTTTCCCGTCGTGTGGCCGGCGTGTCCAGCTCTTCGATGATGATCCTACCATCCAGCGCAAAGATCTTTGTATAGCGATCTCTTGGGATCGTAGCAATGCGCGCTTCCAATTCAGCTTGTGTTTCTTCGTGAGTTTCTACTTCCGGCGCAGGCTTTGGCTCTGGTTCAAGCTCAGGCTCCGGTCCGGGCTCCGGTTCCAGTACAGGCTCAGAGATAGGTTCAGGAGCACCTTCGGAGATCGGCGCAAGAGTAGATTCGGGGATGGGTTCAGGAACGCGTTCTGGAATAGGCGCAAGAGTAGATTCAGGGATAGGTTCGGCAACAGGTTCGGGGATAGGTTCTGCAGTAGGTTCGGGGGTAGGCTCAGCAGTAGGTTCAGGGACGGGTTCGACAATAGATTCGGGAGCAGGTAGAGGAGCGGGTTCGGGAATAGGCTCGGGAGCGGGAACAACTGGAAGGACAGGGTGCAAGACGGGGATGGGGACAGGAATATCTTCGGGGATGGGAGAGGGAGGGAGGGAAGGGGCCGGGATAGGAACGGGCGCAGGAGTGGGAGCACGACTCGGAACGGGAACAGTTTCAGGCACGGGTTGAGAGACAGGTTCGGGTACGGGCTCGAGGGCAGGGATGGGAATATCCACAACTACCTCTGGCTCTGGTTCTGGCTGTTCGACTTCCATGGCAACCTCCACGTCCGCCTTTTCTTCGACAGTCAGACCAGACGGTCCAGCAACCTCCTCAGGAGGAACGGTCCCATATATAGTTTGATTCTCAGACGCAGTCGTACTGATCGTCGACAGCTTCGACGTCCCGCGTTCTGCTCAAAAATAAATAAATAACAAATAGCTCGTAAAAAAGTAACAACACACCCGTTCGCATCCGTTTCTTGGGCGGCGGCAACAACGGCCGCTCAACAGCCTGCCGTCCCCCGCGCTTCTGCCCCGTAGGCAGAATCCATCCCGCATCAAACATCTTGAACGAACCCTGACTGTCCACGTCTTCGACCAGCTCGGGTTGACCCGACGTGCGTGGTTTCATCGTCTTCTTGACCGCCTCGACAGCGACCGCTTCGTGCGCTTCGGGAGCCTGTTCGACGGCACTGCCGACAGCTTCCGCCTCGAAAGCGGCTGCGGCCGCAAGTGCACGCCGGGTGCGTGGCGCGCGGAGTCCAGGCGCCATATCGAGCGCACTAGGCTCGGCTGCTTTCGGCGCCTTTGCGCCCTTCTTTTTGCTCACTTTCGGCTTGGGCGGCGGTGGCGGCGGAGGGGGTTTGATCCGCCCCAACTCATACTCGAACAGAGACGAGAGTGGATCGGTCTCGAGAACGAGGCTGACCTTGTCCTGAATGTCTTGTTGAGAAACGAGGAGCCGCAGTGGTTCCAAAGGCAATTCAAAGTCGCCGAGACAAACTTCGGTGTTGGTATTGTCTGCTGGCGGATGTTGGTGTCGCCACGAGACCAACTCTTCGAGGATGGGGTGTACGGTGGTTTGCATTCGCTGGGCAGTCTTGTAAAACATCGTCCCGGGTTTGTTATACAGGATGGCATTGGATAGCACGAGCTCGACGTCACCCTAAAGAAGAGGAGTCAGTGATGAATTCGAGTTCTCCGATCAACCCACCTTGAACGTCTCGTAGTCCCAATATTCATGCCGATCTAGTTTCGCATCGATAGTATCCCAAGTCATGGGGTTCTTGATGACCTCGTAATAGTCGGGCACTTCAGTCCTAGACACCGGGTGCTTGAAAAGTCCATTTCGGTCAAGGCTATCGAATCGTCAGTCGCAGGCCCATCGAAAAACACCGTTGGAGACTTACGAGAGCACTTTTTCAAAGGCGAGCCGCATAGGCGCCAAATGAAGAAAGAGCGTGGCGTCTAGCACCTTTTGTATGGCTTCCACCTGTGCGAGCTTGCGGCTCTCTCGTTTCCGACATAACAAGGAGAGCTCGTGAAGCGTCTCAAGATCCCCTCGGACGTGCTTCAAGTGCTGGGGACATGGCTCAGCCACGCGGCACAAACTCTCGGGGACACGACACACCTCGAGTTTCAACGCCTTTTCCTCCTCGCTCAACAACCTGCCCGCATTCGAGGCAGTCCACGGCTCCAGATGCAACCTTTTCAACAACGGCGCACCACGCCTCGCCTCGCGCTTCAAACTCCAGTACTTGCACACTGTCTGAACGAATTCAGATTTCTTGCGTACGTTGATCTTGCTGATGTAGTTGATGATGCGGTCGACGATGATTTGAGGGACGAGCGGCGGGCCAGTCTTGTACGTCTTGGCGTACGCCCTGGCAGTTTTAGACAGCTTAGAGCTCGGACTGGACGTCACGCTGTCGTGTGCGAGCGCTTTAAGGCGTGCCTCTGCCTGCTCTTTCTGTATGCTCGGTTGTTAATAGGCCAGTTTGAATTCGATGGCACACATTCCATACCGGAAGATGTTTCTCACAAAAACATGTGAGCGTGACGGGCTCCGAGCCCTGTGTACTCTTCATGGGCATCAAAAACTTTTCCTTCCTGGCGCAGGTAGTGTGAAAGGCAAGGAAACACGATGTCTTGGTACATTGAATGCAGGCGCCTTCTCGGATGCCGCATATCGAGCATTTCTGAACGACTCGTTAGCTTATGGCTTGGGCGTTGCATATAGCTAGGAATGAGCATGCTCACTAGCTTCCACCGTTGTTTTGGAATCTTGTCAGAGCCTGTGATGGGCTCCATAAACACCTCGTTGGCGACTCTGGTTTCGGGGATCCATATCGCACACAACAGATGAGCCCAGTCCCCGAGGGTCGTCTGTTTGAACGCGCCACCTTCGTTTGGGCAAAATATACAAGACTGACGAGGCCGCTTTCAAGATCGATGCTTCAAGACGGACAACTGCACTCACCACTGGGTTCTCGGGAGACACGGTACACTTTCGACAGAGCCACTGTCCCTCGGGAATATAAGGGACGCCGTAACAATCTTGATTCTTGAGCACACGTTGTAAAAAGGCAAAGTATACGTACCTTGATGTACAGCAAGGTTACATCCATCGCAAAACACGATCGCATTACTATTCTCTCCTTCCGAGTCGTCGCATATAGCACAGGTCGAATCTTCCGAGGGCATGGCATAGTCGGACTTGGGAATGTTCTTGGTCTGTGATAACGTGAGGGGATGGCACCGGGTGCGACATGCACGACGTACCAAGTCGAAATACTCCTTTTCTAAACGATCCATGATGATTTCGAACGTCTCGTATGCGACCGGGTTGATTTGGTCCTTTTTGCGTTCGACGTTGATCGCGTCGAGCCATTCCTGGTCTGTAGGTCGGGTGAACAAGTCGTTATTGCCACAAAGAACGCGCGTCGAACCCTGCTCGTCCATGTCGTACTCGACCTGAATGGCGAGATCCTTCTCCAACGGCTCTGCGAATCATCATCATCGTCAAAAAAAAAACAGCGCGAACTCGAGAAAGAAACGTCGCACACCTATGTACCGAATGTAATGGTCCGGTCTCTGGAACTCGGAAAAGTCATTGTCTTGAGCGCGAGAGGGTCAACGAGACGAGCGAGCGACAGAGCGGCTTTCGAGAACACGCACATCCGTATGACCTCGCTTGTTGGTCGTGCACGCCGGCGAGCTGCGCCGAATCGTCTTGGACGGTGACAAAGGAAACTTTTGGTAGTGGTGCTTGATATCCTGGCGACTTGATCCCCCGAGCCATTACTAATCAACGACACACAGGGGGAGGAACTCAGCTGGGCAGACGCGACAACGCCCTTTCAAGGCCCGACTACCATATTTGGAAACTACGGATAGTTGTCATTTGTTTGTAAAGTGACAAAAAAGGAAACCTCCTTTTGGAGCCGTCCTCACGACCGCAATGAGGTGGCCGAGGCGAGACGGTGGAGTCGCAATGATGAGGCGGTGAGGCGACAAAACGGAATGCACAACCCTGTGCCTCATGGTGGCTATGAAGAACTCGAGAAACCCTACAGCCTATCAAGTCAATCAGTTTCAGCGGAGAACAGCACGAGTGACAGAAAGGCACAGGGGAAACCGAAACAAGAGTTCAAGTCACCACCAAAAGTACCTCGGGATGGAAGTTTATCAAACAAACAACGTGCCATCCGCGAACCCTCTTGGCGAGTCGGATCAATCGTCATTAATCTTGCTTCGGTCCGAACTTGCACTCATACACGATTCCCATGTAAATTAGCAATTACATTCATCGTCTTCACTATAGCACATGCAATCATCCTTATCGGTGTTACATATCCTGTAGCAAGTCATGCATGATGACTCCAGGATGTAAACTCATAGCCGCGTGCAACACCTAATTCCCCACACCCCACAGAACGACCTGCGACCTGCTTCCTGATCGGGGAGGAGTGCCACCGTTCCTTTCCGGCAAGCGGAAAGTAGGCCACACCGGATTCATAATGAAGCTGTGCCAGCACCACTGACAGGGGTCGTCGGGCTCGCGACCGCCCTAGACCTGAGCATCGTATGATCGCACAGCGTCTTGGCAAATGACTCAAAGTCTGCTTTCTGGGCACGACCAGGCTGTAATATGCACGGGCACTGAGAAATTCCATACGGAAGCGAGTGCAGTGTCGACTGACCTTTAATGCATACACGACGATGTCTTCTGTGGATTCTTTGTCGTCCGTCGACACCTGTGCCATCAGAATCACCCGCAGAATGTTTTCTGCTGTATCAAAATGGCACCGCACCGTTGGGTTCAACCCAACGTTCATCGAGACCTGACCCAACGGATCACGGCGGAAGACTGCGCGTGTCCAACAAGATGTCGCAAATAAGGAGCACGGTCACACGAAAAGTGATGCGGCATTCAATGATCGGTGGCGAAGGGTTCGAGGCGGAGCTGACTCACGTAGACGGGTTCGAGAATGAGTGGCCTCCGACGGCGTGTTCTCATCGTCTGACTTTTGAGAGGTGGGCTTTTGAGCAAGGATTTTGATGTGCCCGTACATGCCATCGGTAAACTCTTTGGGCCCGCGCTTAACGAAGAGTTTTACACCTTTGAGCTCGGCCTCGACTGCCTCTTCTTCTTCGCCTGTCAAATCTAAGCACGGCTTTAGAACCTATTGCTGCAGACATGGTAACAACGACCCACGAGTGAAAGATTTAGGGAATGTTTGTGTTTCACTGGAAACCGCCGGGGTACTCTTGTCTTTGGAAAGGGTGATCGTAGATGTGGTGGCATTGTTCGGTGATGGGGCAAGGGCATTCGCGGGGCCCGCCCGCCCAAACACGTCAGACTCGATTTCGTTGTTATGCCGCCATGCGGGAGCAGTCTTGACTGTCTG